>VSDK01001892.1:191268-208613 GCA_009767595.1 Symbiodinium kawagutii | reverse complement strand
TGATGATGATGATGATGATGATGATGATGATGATGATGATGATGACGACGCTGGTGGCGCTGGTGGTGATGATGATGATGATGATGATGACGATGATGATGACTATCGTCATCCTTTATCCTCATATTCATCAGCGTCATCGTGTCCTCATCATCATGATGCAGGTGCTGGTATGTGCCGGTGGTGATGTGTCGCATGGCATGGTTTTTCTGCTCGACAACTGGTTTGGAGCGGGCTGAGGGCGGTTTCACCCTCCGCAGATTTTCCGCGATGCCGCAGTAGCAGCTCCTCTTCTTTCTGCAATGAATCACACTATGTTCAGGACCAGCCGATTTCAAGATCCAGCATGCTGCTTACATAGACTTATATACACTGAGGTGCTCATTCCATGTTATTTCTTCAAGTCAAGACACCATGTCATCCTCCGTTTTTCCAACTTCAACCAACCTGGCCCTTTTGTCCCCGATGAGGGGAAACAAATCTTGGGGATGTTCTAGGATCGTGATTGATCAGGATTGATCATGATTGATCATGATTGATCATGATCATTATTGATCACACACGCCCTATTCATCTGTTTCTCTGGCGAAACCAGCTCTGTTGCCATCCAGAAATCCACTGGAAGCCACCGGCCCTTCAGCGACTCTTTGGTCGCCTACTCGGAACGGTGGGCATGGAACAACCCAGCTGGGCATCCAGCATACGGATCAACCAATAGCGGTACAGTACCTGTGTGCATATTAGTATGGAACAGTAAGATGTACATGTATGGGGTTCATATATGAACATATATCATATATCTATGCGCCAATTGTATGTATATGTAATTATACATATTGCAATCGTATATGTTTTGCTTTAGTCATGTTAATGAGTGATTATGTTTATGCGTGTATAGATAAATACACTATGTATGTCTATATTCTTACAATATATACATATATATATATATTTATACAATGGATCAATTGTGTGCGACATATGAGTGTCTGTCAGTGCAATTCAAGTATACTGATGTATACTGTATATAGATGTCATATCGCAATGGATGTATTTGATTGTATTTGGATGTACGTGGTATATGGTATGTGGTGTCTCATATCTACCCCCTCACCTCATCACAGCCCCACTGCGTGGCGTAGTACTACTGTGGTGCTTCAGCTCCTCCGGGCAATTCCTCCAGCAATGACAACAGCATTGCCTGCTGCGCCGTTGCGTGTGGCTCAGGGTTCTACCGGTTGGCGACCGCGACAACCAGCAATTCTCTCAACAACAAACTCGTAGAGAACTTGGATAAACGCGAATCGTTACCATACCAGGTGACTTGTGGTTATTGTATGTTATTGCTGTTTGTAATCAGCTAGTAACTGGTTAGTATGATAGTCTAATGCCAGCTAATAGGAACAGCAATCAATCAACTCTTGGAAGCCAAAGTGGGTTCAACTTCACTTCTGGCCTGAGGGACAGCACCATCATCATGATATCTCTTCAACCTCAAGAATACAAAGCGTTGCAGAACAAGATTCCACTTGCACACCACAAACGACACACACATCCAAGTTCGGAGAGTTGAAATTTCTGAGCCACATCCAAGAACCGCAGGCACTGCACAAGCAACAGATTCTATGGCCCTGACACTTCTTCAATCCGGCCGGGGGACACACCCTCTTCTGCCAAGAAGTCTGCTGCCTACCAGAGAGAGAGAGAGAGAGAGCGAGAGAGCAGTATATGGCTTCAAGTACATTCTGCAGATTTGTCTGTATAAATCTGAATAAACTTGCAAGATCTTGCAGCCTCACAGGTACAGATCTTCCACAGGTACGCTACTCACCATCCATTGCCGTGACTTTTCACCCTGGATGACCCGGACCTGAGGAAGAGGAAGACCCGGACCCAGACCTCAGCTGACACGGCCCCAATCCTTGTCAATGATAATGGTGAAGCCTAGCTGTTTAATGCTTAACAATAGGCGGGGATGATAAATAACAACTATAGGGGATATATACCAACTATATCATCCAAGAATAGCCAGAGTGTTTTTGGAGGTACACCATTTTTGGGCAAAGCGGCAGTGTTGGAGGTACATCATCTTTGGTCAAACCCATCTGAAATGGCCAGTACAGCTACAACGGCAGCAATGGATAATGTTGATTGCTACAATTGCAAGATCCAATATATATATATATATATATATATTATCCAACATAATACTCAGACTTCTAATGGATACATTCAATTGGCAGTTTTGAATCACGCATGACCACACCATGCCGGCAGTGATCAACACTCGAAGGAATTCTACTACACAGGACGCGACTCAAATGTGCTACGAACCTCTGGGTCTTTACATGTCTTTCCCTATCGAAATTTTACATACACAAAAAAGTTTACTATGACATACAAAAAATCTACATATCTTTATATATACCATAAATACACAAAATTGGGGTATCATGATCTCCAAGAAGTCATTTGGGCCCATCCACATCCATGTTTTGGACCAGTTCCAAATATATCAACTACTGTAATGCCAACTCCCAAAGTCTCCTGGTTAAATCACTTTTGCATTTTTTAGTGATCCCCACATTGAGAACTCTACCAAATTACCCTTGAATTCCCTACGAAGAAGCTGTTGCCGGGATAATTTGGGATGGTCCTAGGTAGACAAAATTAATTCACAGCCCACTTCAATCACAGCGTTTCCCTTGCCTTAAACGTCTGCATGTTCACTCAGAAGGACCGAATCCCAAGAGTTGTGTAATCCACCAAGGTCAGTCGAAGTTGAAAAGCTTAACCACCAACCATCCAAGTTGATCCAAGTTGGTAATCATCACTAAGTGCTACCGCCACTTCAAGTGGCATAGGTTGCTCCACCCAGTTCCACCTGACCGTCCTGGGCCAACAGACTCCGTGACCGAAATTGAGTCCTTGAGCCAAGTCGCAAGCACCAAACCGACACGTCATCAATCAACGATGACTGGATCCATTGTCTACCGAGAGCTGCTGAGCTGCTGGGCCGCCTATAGATTCCTACATAAAACAGACTTTTGCATCTGCCCACATATGAAAAATCCCGAACTAGAATGCATCTACATAACAATTCTGCGTTCCCTTCAAATCGTCGCTACTGCATTCCGCTAGCTGCAGCAGCAAATGCGCATTGCAGGAGTCCCGTGACCAATTCCCAACACGCTACCGGTTCCTCTTCTCCGGAAACTCGTCGTCGAGTCCGAACTGGCATTCCTCCAGCGCTTCTCACAGGTGGCCTATATCAACTACCTGCGCCTGAGCCAATGATGAATATAGGGGGTACTTCCCAACAGACACAGTCGAATTTCCATCAGCATGGTATTCCCACAGTTGATTTCTTGTACTGAGTAAAAAAAAGTTCATATGACACTCTTGAAACCCTACAGGTTGGCTTGAGTAATTACATCTTTCCAGGCATTTGAACTCGCGCATCAAATCATCAAAACGAGGTTGAACCAATGCAACGAGCCCATGTCTCAAAATCAACGAGCCGAGCCAAGTCAATGTGAGGATTTCTAGGGGCAGCTTCCAGTTGCTCAGGAGGCCAAAGAACAGGTATTTACTACATCCTCCCTGTAGTTAGGGGGTTAGGGGTTATCTTACGACCAGTACTGTAGAAACTGAGCGACGTATCTTGCTGCTGTACTCACTGAGTATGCTGGCTGACCCACTACGGATCTCGCCAGGTTTAAAATTGACCCCCAAAAAAAAATAACAGCACACAAAATTATACAATGTCTATTCATATGGAAAAGACAATCCTGTCAAATTGTACAATGTCTATTGATATCTACTAATGTCTATTCCTGAGACCTCCATGGAGGACAAGAACTTCCCTCAGTCCTTCGCAGCCTTCAAAGGGATCTCTTCAAGGGGCCACCTAAGCAGGGCACGGCTTGCCACCGGCGCGCTCCACCGGCGCGCTGTCACAGATCTCGTGTCACTGGCAGCTCTGTGATTTCGTTGTGTTCTGATCTCTGTGATTTTGTTTGTATATGTTTGTATCACAGTATATTATAACAATAGATCACAATGTATGTGCTTCCTAGAGCAACTGCCATGCCGTGTCCGTCATAACCAAATAACAATCATCAAAACCACTCTTTTCTCACCGCGGATCATACGAGGTGCACATCTGTGCGCTGTGTAAAACGTGAACTGCAGCTGGTCAGAGCCCTCATCTGAGGTTTTGACCCCGGTGGTGCAGCTCCTTTAGAGACTCTGAATACCCTGGCAGCATCTGGCAGCTGAAGAATAGTCAACCAAAAGACCCTGACCAGATTTTATCAACATAGAAGCTGTGTCGGTTTGCTGAAAAAAGTGATGAGGTCATGTTTCAAAAGCCAAAACAGTTGAGTCAAAGAGACAAAGCATAGTGACGCCTGCAATCGCATGTGCAGTTTGTTGTCTGGGGAACAGGGACCTATGCACACAACACAACAAACCATGTAACACAAAGGAAAAATCGTGAAAGCGAAACCAGCAAATGAGCCATGAAAAATACCGCTATCCCATCACACGCTTGTTTGTCCTCCATCCTCTGCACAGTCCCAAAATGGATGAGATCACAACAAACCCAAACAAACCCAACAAACTCACCAACAAACTCAACAAACCCAAAAAAATATTTTTAAAAAAACTCGCCAAAAGCTTAACAGTTCATGGCTTGGCATCACAACGACCTGCCGGGATGACACAGGAGCCTCCTTGACCTTGCAGTAGGCGAGCAATGCCTGGAGCCATCTGGAGCCGCACTTCTGGCAGAAAAACCTGTGGCACCCTGTGGTCTCATCACATCTTTCTGACTGCAGTGTGTCAACTGGATCATCTCAAACTGCTTGATCATCTTAATCCTTGATCATCTTGATCATCCCAAACTGCTTGATCTTGATCCTTGACTTGCTTCTTTGGGTGCAGCTCCTCACCTGCTCGTAGCTCAGCAGCTCATCGCCTCAGCCGATCTAGCAACTGGGAAGCCGCTGAAGTGCCATTCTATCATGGGGGCATCCCTTCGGCCTACATGATGCAAACACAATGCAAGCTAAGACTTATTGAGATACTTAAACTTAAAACATTCTAAACATTTCAAAGCCTATCTTGAACATCCTCAAAGATGTTCATTGAGATATCTTGAACATCCTCAAAGATCTTACACCTTAAACGTTCATCAAGTGCTGCATTGCAATGTTTGATCTGCTTGGCTTCAACTCAGCGCCTCCAATCACGTCCTTCCACAACGACCGGACCTGGTCACCGGTCGTGGGACCATCCACACTCCCACCGTGTCCGGATCGATGTCATCTCTACAAAGAAGTAGGCAGTGAATGATGGATGGCAGTAATTTCATGGTTGATGTTCATGGGGGGTAGTTGATGGTTGATGTTCAGTTGATGGTTAATTCTTGATGTTCATGGCTCTTCGGCAAACCTAAGCAACTGAGAAAAAGTGATGGCTCTGCCTCTCGCTATCCCGCCTGTGCAATGGTCAATTTGATGTCCAGCTCCAACAGAAAGTGCCTGAGGCAACTGGGAGATCCCCAAGCAACATAGACTTGAGTGAGCTGAGTCTTCGCCGGGGCGGCAATCAAATTTCAAGTTGAGTACCGCTTTTTTTTTGGTGTAAATGTACCGCGTAGCCGCCGCGAAGCCTATGTTTGCAGTTTGTTTGTCTTTTCGTAGCCTTCGCGTAGGGGAACTATTACGCGTAGGCACCGCGTAGCCTACCTTTGCAGTAAAAGTGACCTTGCGTAGCCTCTCGCGGAGTTCCACTTACTGCGTAGCCATCGCGTAGCCTGCCCTTCAGCAAAAACGGCCTCGCGTAGCCTTCGCGAAGGCGATTTCAAAAAAAAACACTGCTCAGTTTGCATTTAAAACAAAACCGAAACAGCTCAACATGCAACAAACATACCGTCATCTGCATCATTTATCATTGTATCATTGAATCAATAGATTCACACTTTGACAACTGACCCAAGGTGAGTTCGAGAACCTGCGTGCTGTCTCTTGTTGCCTCCACGCGGTAAGTTTGACTTTGCATTTCAGGGTTTTGTTCTTAGGGCGAAGGATTTGAATTGACCGTTCAGAGTCAATTTAGGTAGTGAGTTTTGCAGTAGTGCTTGGAAAATAGTGTCCCTGCGCCGGGATTCGAGTCTTCTGCAGACCAAGAGTTTGCACCCACTCATATTGCAGAGATTGGCCGTAGGATCTTAGAGCTACAACACTTCATGAAGGTTTACTACCTGAATTCAACCGATTCTACGGAGTGTTAGTAAGACAATCGGCATCTCCCACCACTGCTTTCAGTTAGCAACACATCCAACCGTCAAATTTGCACGCCGGGCCCGAACGATCACCTGAAGTCGCTTTCCTTTAGGCCTCCTCGTCCCACACCTGGGGAAGTGCAAGCAGCAACCACCAACAGTCAGCAACCATGGTCAGCCATGGCCCCTTAAGCAGCAACCATCAACCAGGAACAGTGGGATGATAAGATCAACATCTTTGTTCTGTTTTGTTCTGTTTCATCAATTTCGTCTTTCTTCCCCTCCACTGCCAGAAATGAGAAACTTTGAGGAACCATATGGAACCATCGGGCAAAGGTGCACAGATTTTTGGGGTAGGACGGAGTGGGTAAATGTTGCGCGCTTTTTGATTCTGCCTTTAAGAGATCCAGCAGGGCATAGCCAATGGTCCACCACCAATCTCCGCCTGAAGCTGTAACAACCTTTAGGTTGTCGCTCGTTACAGCTGATCACTATGCCTTCAAGCAACAGCGACCCAGCTGCAACTGAGCGAGCACAAAGTGACCTTCAAACTGTCACTGAGTGACTAAGAATGACTAAGTGCAAGTCTTGCAGCTCAAAGATGAGCAAAAACAGCACCGAGGAAAACCAGAAGGCTCCCAACCTGCGGATGCACACCACTCATATCAGTGATGCATGCCATGGCCAAGACGTCTGCAGTGTTGAGGACAGTGATGTTCTGACTTTCGAAGCTGGCAATGGCTTCAGCTTCGTCTTTGAAACTGGTTGGAGTCCCCCAGATTCCAGCAGATGCATCCATGATGATGTTGGCCTTGTAACCCAACAAATTCACCGCATCCTCCACGGTCCAGCGCACACAATGTGTGGTGGCAATGCCGGCAGCATAGATCTCGGTGATGCCGGCATCCTTCAGGGTCTTGTCCAAATCGCTCTTGTAGTTCTTAGTATTGTCCATGAAAGCGCTGAACATCTCCACATAACGATGGCCTTTCTGCACAATGACATCCGAGTCTTTGGTCGTCAAAGTTGAGGCAATGGCCGAGTCACCATCTTGCAAACAATGGTCCAACCACAGGTCCATGGTCATGCTGAAACAGCTCTCCGGATCGTTCTGGCATGTTGTGCATGCAGGGTTTCCGTTGATCATGGGGTTGGAGTCCTGATAGAAACCATCTGGTGGGCAATACTCGAAGATACCATTGCAAGTGACCTCTGAACGATTGACGTAGGCCAAAGGGCAGCAAGCTTCATCGTTGCCACCATTGGTGATGCATCTCATGGACATGGCACCCCGCCAGGAATTCGACATGTCTGTGTTGGGTGACTCCTGAGCCATCCCATGAGCAGTGCCAAATGAAATGTGTCCTTGCGGGTGGTAGTCCTGAGATAGCACCACGAGGTCGAAGAGGCAATCTTTCTTGTCACGGATCTCGTTGATCTTCGGGATGATGTGAGAGGCTACCACTGGCAAGCTGCCAGTCTCAAGGAAACACTCTTGCGTGTCCACCACAATCAAAGCCTTTTTGGCGACGGAAACCCCCAGAAGAGATGCGGCTGCCAAGACCTTCAAAGCCATCGTTGTAATGGCACACTGACACGATGATGCAATAGTTGGTTTGTTGCCTTCGAGAGCCAAACAGCCTCCACAATTCACAAACATAGCACACCCCTGACAATCCACACTAGGGATCACCCCTGCAATGATTCTGTCACTGATATGAGGTTTTTCGTCAAGGTGGGTGCAGACGATTGTTTCTAGTTAAGCTGTCACTGCTCACAATGAACCTTGCCAAATACTGTATACAGTCCCATCCCAGCAAACCAATCAACACAGCAAAAAGCCCTTCAAGCACCGCTTCGCTCGGCTCCCAACTCCAAGCAGCAAAACAGCTCTGGAACTTCTCCAGCTCCAAACTGGTTGCGCGTTGAACTGATTGGACGACAGCTCACTAGAAGCTGATTGGTGGATGTTCCTCGAACCTTGATATAATCCGATATTGATTCTACATGCATATGCTCAATATACGCATAGCCTATGGTTGCTTTCATGCCTTAATATCGCAAAAATGAAGCATAGCACAACAGTGTCCAGCGTTGTGTGTTTAGACTGCGCTATGCTACACCCCAAGGAACTGTTCATGGACAAGTTCTCCGTCAGTTTGGGATGAACGTACCAACAATGGGTGATTGTATCAGCGTAGGTGTACGATGATACCCACCAATGGTGCGTGATGGGTGATGGGATCATACAGTAGTGGTGAGTGATTGTCATAATTGGTGCATGCAAAAGTAGAAATACAGCTGGAAATCTACTGGATGTATACAGTAATAACTCACCAGCCAATGACGCTTATACATTTCATTACTATCAGCATAAGCATCGACATTAATGGTCATATGCTATTCAATGCTATATAATGCCACACAATCCCTTGCAATGCTGTATACTGCTAGGCTATACAATGCCATTTATACGCCAAAAAACTGACAATGCTATAACGATACCGTTCGATGCCATGTTAGTTGGTCTCCGTACCCACTGCTTCATTCATCGGTCGGCAGGTTGCCTTGTTGGACACCAGCAATCACTCAGGGGCGTTGGCACCTGGCTGGCGGTGCTGGTTGCTGCGGGGAAGGGGGTCCTGGTGAGGTGCTTGGGTGATGATTGGATCCCTTCCTCTGAGCAAGAACTTCTTGCAGATCTAAAGTCTGGAACGGTTTACTCACTCTGAAAAGAAAAAGTTTGGAAGTGTTTCATGGTCTTAACATGGTGAATCTATTGGTTTTATATGGTCATTTATGTGATTTATGTGGTATGGTGGTTGCTCGGTTCCTATGGTTGTTTATGTGATAGTGTCGTGGATAGTATGGTGGTTGGGTTGTGAAATGTTAGAGGATAATGTGTGGTGGTGAAGCGTGGTGCTCAAAAATGGTGGTAAACATTGCTAGTATTGGAGCTACTATGTTTTGATGGTGGTCACATGGTTCGGTTGGTGGCTCACACGGTGGTTGATGTGATGTTAGTGGTGGTGAATGTGGTTTGTATGGTGGTTATTATGATGGTTTTGTGGTGTGTATGGTGATAGTGATTGATTTGTGGTCAATCCAGTGGCCAATATTTTGCTTGATTGGTGTTGCAACTAGTGACGGTGGTCAATGGTAAATGGTGAATTCTAAGCAAGCAACTACGAGGAATCGTAGGAGTGTGAGGAGCAATGGCTCCCTCCTTGTCTACATCCTTTTTTTGCATCCACAACATGCTTAGAATATTGCAGAATAATCCGTCCTGTTTCTTGGGTAACTCGTGGTAACTCGTGGTAACTTGTGGTAACTTGTGGTAACTTGTGGTAATGGGATGATTTTAATGAGGCGTGGTGACTTGTGGAAATCCATGTCGTAATCCAGAACATATGACCACAATTGACCACACGTATTAGACTTGATGGTGAGAGCATGACGACAATGACTCAATGGATAATTGACACCTATGCCTATCCACATCTAATCTATGATTGCAATAGGTTCTGCGCATGCTTCCTACAAGTATCACGAAGCAGGTGGATGACTTTCTTGAGAGCAGCATAACAACCATGACACAACTGCAAACAGCACACCAATGAGCCACAACCCGCATGTTTCCACCAACCGAACTGGAGACGAAGCAGCTTTGCCACAGGGCCGTGGGTGATACTGGACCCATTGTGGCTTTACTTAATTTGGCCTTCTCCTTCTTCAAGAATGATTTGGGTGCTGGTCAACCAGCGGTCTTTGTATTCCAACAATGATCCCAGAATAAGCAGTCCACGAGTTGGGATTGTGAACTGCCAGGTAGCTGCCGCTTTTTCAAGCGAACCTTGTTCACCAGTCCTCGCTCCGTGCGGCTTGCATCGTAGAACCGGGCATACACCTTTCGTCGCAAAGTTGTGATGGCTCTCTGTGCAGCATCCTTACACCACAACCACTGGCTAGTACAACCACCATCAACCACCATGTATTGATGGTGGGACCATGTGGGGCCTATGAAAAGGCCATCCTCGGGAAGACTCAAGACATCTCAACACATTTCAATACCCTTCAGGTGGCCCTTCCAGCCTCATCGTTCCAGAAGTGGGACATGTGAAAAAGTCGGCTGAGAGGGGTGACAGTTCTTGGGCAGAAATCCCTCCGGTGGCCCTGAAACTCCTAAATGCATATTCCCACCGTGGGTCCAGCTGATCCTCTTGTATTTACCGTGGCAGATTCCTAGGAAATCCTAGCACCAACACGAAAATGATTCGATCATTACCATGATTTTAATCTTCATTCACTCTTCCTTACGTATAACCATTTTATATAGATATTCCCAAAAACAACTTGCACATTCCTTTTCAATCTTCATCTATGATATTTGCGCATGTGTTCATTTTGCGTGTATAATATGTGTGCATGCAGAGCTCGCACATTCCCCTGGGGAGGCGATTTGGCCTGCAACTCAACTTTGGTCGGTTCTGACGTGTTTGAAGCTGCTGTCGCATCCACTGCATATTTGAGCCGAAAATGCTGGTTGATTTGCAGGTGTTCCCACCATGGATAGCCATAAGAGCCAACAGTGAGAACAAACAATCATGGGCCATGACAGAATTGTTGGTTGGATCATGGTTGGATATCACCTGGGTATCACAACGACATGTGTAGTCATTTACATGCATTTATCTTATCTACAGTAACCAAACAATGATTCTAACCTTACAAGGTAGTACAGCAGGATCAAATGCTCTCAGTATTAACGCCTCTTGGGATAGACTTCCATTCCCACAATGGTCCATTGCGGTCTACTACCTCTGTCCCCAGCGACAGAAGCATCCAACCCTCAGGCCTGCATAGCCTGCCTGGTACTGTGCAGCCTCAGCTCAAGCAAAGTGCTGCAAAGTCAAGTCCGCTGCAGCATCAGAAAACTACAAAAATCCACAGAATGACCATCCATGAGCCCGGCATGAGCCCCAGCCCATTCCTACAGCACGCTTGCAAACCGAGGGCACCGGAAAAGATGACAAGTTTTGCCAAG
This sequence comes from Symbiodinium kawagutii, assembly GCA_009767595.1. Classification (NCBI taxonomy): domain Eukaryota; class Dinophyceae; order Suessiales; family Symbiodiniaceae; genus Symbiodinium; species Symbiodinium kawagutii. Next base: position 197,280 of record VSDK01001892.1, on the reverse strand, counting down.
CAACTGGCTCCCAGCACCAACCAAAGGCCTCAAGGTACGAATATCTTCCAGCATCAACAAGCAAAGGTGCATCGCTCCAAAATTAAAAACCCAGGTTAAACCTGCTTATGTTTTGACCTAAGGAGGGTTTAAATTGAGGCGCCGGGTTTGCCGGAGCTTAGAAAATGCTGTCCTCTACTAAGTCCAATCACAAGTCTGCATACCAAGTAACACCTAGGTTGCTTGGGTGGGCTTTGGTGCTCGGGAAGCCGCATGACAAAATCAGGAGTTTTCACCATGTGATATGCCATCTTTTTCGATGTTTCCCGGCGCCACCTAGATGTCAATCCCATGCTGACGTAGGATTTCCGTGATGAATCATCCCTACGACATGGGGTAGATCGCGTAATCCCTGTGACCAATCAACGAGGCTACGACTCAGATGCTCCTGTTGATTTCGAATCGAAAGATTGGCAAATTGACAGTGACTTTAAAACACCAAAGTCCCAAAATGAGTATGTACCTGTTTTAGGGTCCATGATTGTTCAAATTGTTGCAGACCAAGTCCTGCAAGTGTTTTGGGTAATCCAGATCTGCCCTCAGTGCCTCATTTTCGCTGAGAAAGCAACAGTGCAAGTGCCCTAAACTCCTAAGCTAGAAATTCTCTTTAAAATGATACTATGTATCCCAAATTGCCCATAAAAACACCTCAAATGATCTCAAATGGGATACTCTCTCTGTTTGACATTGCCCGATAGGCGTTTGGAGTCGAAAAATGCATAGATCATGCCGTGGCCGTCTAAGGGATGCACATCCCCAAGGCCGGGAATGCCATTTTCGCAGCCTGGCCACTGATGCCCGGCTCCCTTCAATTTCATGACTTTGACCGATGCTCCCTGGTTACACTCATCATACTCGGCGACAGACACATCTCGGGGCAGGTCGACAAACATCGGTTCGTAACTACTCCAGTAGCAATGATTCCACTTGGCCCATCGTTGCAAGGCATCTGGGACCGAAATGTCCCAGTATGGGCCTCCATGGCCACCAAAGGGGTTGATGGGATCAGCATCACCATGCAAAGCCAAAATAGGAACGGCTCTGGTTGCGTTATTATCGAAAGGATACCGAAGTCCACTGACAGGCGCAACTGATGCGAAGTCTTCAGACATTTCAGATGCTAAGCGACTGCAGAACCTTCCGCCATTGGAGTAACCGGTGCAGTGCACTCTGTCTCTGTCAATGCATGGGAGCTTCAAGATTGCCTGCAACGTCGAGCGCACCAGTGCGACATCATCCGGCGCATCAGAAGAGATGGGTTCGCTGCGGCGACCCACGTTGAATCGAATCAGATCGTTGTAGGCTGGGCTCCTCACACCCTGTAGAGCCACCAGGGCGATCCCCTTCTGTGCAGCAAACTTGTCTAAAGATGTCCAGCTGAGAAAGCTCTCTGCATGTTGGTTGGTACCATGCATCACGAACCACAACGGGACCTTCTGTAGACCTGGAGGCAAAAATAGAATCATGCTGCGCATGTCATCCAGAGTCACCTCTGCCGGTCCAAATGCTGGGCAGCTTGGTGTTGCTGCCAGCGAGATGTTGCCGATGGTCACAGGTGCAGGTTCAAACCATTTAGTTGTGCAAAGAGCAACGTAGTCCTCGCAGCAGGAACCAGCCTCAACACAGGAAGCTGTGCATTGGCAACTCGCGCGCAACTGTAAAAGGTTGCATCTTCCCTGGCATGAGAGAGCAGCTTGGGAGTTCAACGGCAGGGCCAAGTAAAGCCAAGCGAAAAAGGGGAGTTGGAGCATGAGCGGAGATGGCGCTGCTTTGCAAGTACCTTCACACACACATGGCTTGTACCCCGTCCTACAATCATCCTAACTTGAGCCGAGACAGAGAAGATCCGAAAGGTCCTGGCTGGTGCACGTGAAGTCAGATTCATCATAGGTCTCCATGTTGGAATTTCTGCTGCTCCTGAGATTAGCACGCATTTGCTGAACTCACCTGACAGGGAGGTTGCCCAGGATGCTAGGTATCTATCCAAACCAACGGTAAATTAGATCTCCCAACAATTTGCTATCATAATCAGCCATGAGTTAATTAGATCTCCTTGGTTGCCAGGTATCCGAAGTGATCCAAAGTTCTAAATTTCAATCGGTCCAATCCCGCACCGAACCTCGAGGACCTCAAGATCTCTTTGTGGACACTGGAACACCTGCCAGGGCAAGGAGACCGAGAATTGCGCTCATCATGTCCAGCTGTGCAACCACTCCAGTGGTGAAGGTTTGCTGCTTGGTTAAGACTGATGGTTGATGTTGGTCATTGATGGTTGATGTTGGTCATTGACCTTGATGGATGTTGATGGTGGTTAATTGCATCCTTAACAATTCTACGCCGTGGCAAGCACAGTGTGACCCCCGACCCCGAGCTGTTTCATCCTCGCGATGGAGATCCAGTGCACCTCGGCTAATACAATGGATGTAGCCAAGCCGACCTCCTCAATGGATGCAGCACGGGCTCCTGAGCCAAAGGCCTTATAGGTTGGGTACCCATGGGCACTGCATGGCTACCCCGACCATCAGACATGAGAAACCAAAAAGGAAGAGTCACCCCATCGATGCAGCTTCCAAGAGCTGGTTCGTTCAGAAAGATGGCTGGCTGCACCAAGAACGAACATCTAAATAAAAATCCATGATAAATCAATAGATCAATCAATCAACAAATAAAAAAATATATAATTAAGATAAAAATGTTTCAGAGCACATTAAGAACAAGTTCCTTCCCAGCACATCCGATGTGTAAAAAGCCTCACTGAGTGCTGGGTGCGACCACACAGGCACCACACAGTATGGAAGATCACCGAGGTCGGATATGCCAAGGTGCGCCGTTCACGGAGTGTTTCACTAATTGGATGCTGCGATATCTGCGACTGAATCTACTTGATCCCATTACTGTTGGCTTGTTTTCACATCTTGCGCTCCTTCATCCAGTCACGTCAAGTCCCTACGATTTAAAAGGGTCATGTCATGTCACGCCAGTCATGTCACGCCCACCATTCTTCAAACGTCGCTCCTGTCATTGAGACAATGATGGAGCTGCTGGCCCATATGGTGGCAGTGGTGCACCTGCAGGAGATGACAGGTTCCATGTCATAACTGTCATCTAAATGGGTGATTTAGGATTTTGGAGGGGTTCCATGTGCGGCTACAATCCAGCATTGCTGCCAGCTTCTCTAGAACAATCTGAAGTTTTGTGCAGCGCCTGTCAGGTTGAGTTGGAGTGCCACCAACACAAATGAATCCCGTCTCCACGCGGCATTGACCATCACAGCCATCACCCTTGTTGCGGTTGCCATCGTCGCATTGTTCACGATCCTCGATTCAATCGACTTCAGCGGTGCCACTGAGCCACACTCATTACCGGTACCCGATGGCTGCGAATCGCCAGGGCATAATCCCTGCTAAATATGCATACATATCTATGAGCATATTAGATTACATTATAGATACATGTTTCTCAAAACGGGTCGCTATCTAAACAAACGATTCTGACAGCCGAATTTCTTCGCACAACAAATTGAGAAAAGCAGCATGCCCAAAAACATGTTGGCCGCCCAGCAGACAAGCATCATTTTCTGGGAGATGATCTGTAGGAACCTTGGCGCATAGTGGCGCTTTGTTTTGAAGATCAGTGCCTCATGCCAGTTTTCATAGGAATTCCCATCTTCAGAGTTGCTTTGTAAACCAGGAAACGGGACGAAATGATTCTGAGGGGGATGGTAGAAACTTGTCCTATGATTACTCTGTCAGACAACATTATCCTCTGCATCTGCACTGCACAAACAACACAGAGAGAAGTTTTCTTGCAACTGGAGACACTTGCAGATTGCTTGGATGCTCATCTGCATCCGTGATTATTGAATGAAGGTACGCTTTTGTAATCACATTGGATGACGGAAAAATAAGAGACCATGTGGTGTATGCTGCAAGGTGTGCATTTCCGCTTGCAACCTATAACCGAGGTATACATGCATATAAAACAACAACTCTTGTGAAAATAAGAGACCATGTGTATGCTGCAAGGTGTGCATTTCCGCTTGCAACCTATAACCGAGGTATACATGCATATAAAACAACAACTCTTGTGAAAATACACATAAACGCACACACAGAAGCTATGGTGGCGCAATCTCTTACATGCGAAATAACATACAAACAGACAATCTATTACACTCATACATAACACTCAATCAAAAAGCATCTGCACACAAAAAGCCGTTTCAGTGTAGATGATGATATAGCTGTCATCGCTATACAAACTACGTGATTTGAAATAGTGGCAAATAGCCTAAGTATTTGAATTGTGGCATATTCATTGTAATTTCTAACCACTTCATTGAAGGTTGGTCGCAGTCAAAAACTGGTCTGCAACAGTAGCTTCTGACAACCAATGTGAAGGGACAGCAACAACACACATGATATTGCGATATCCAACGGCAAGATTCGAGATGATATTGCAGCTATTTGCAGCTCTTTTTTGAGTGCAGGAAGGGGTTTCCCCATGTCAAATTTTGGCGTATCCTGAGGCCATGACAAGCAGTCCATCTCCACAAACTGGGACCTCAGCTTTACCATGACCATCAGCAACGTCTTGCTACAGACCAACAAACCAAGCAATCAAGCAACCAACCAACCAACCAAACATCGCAAGATGTCCCAAGCAAGCTGTCAGCATTTCTACGAAATTCTTTTCGCACTAGGGTCAATCACGATTCCAACATTGGATCATGACAATCCCTTGCAAATCAGGTCGCCGTGAACCGTGTAACCTCATATGTGATAGCCTCTGGTAGACACAAATGGAAAATCACTCATTTATTCAGCCGCTTTTCCAGCGTTCCCTGAAAACAAAATGGCATCCAGGTCTACCAAAGGCTACTTCATGAACCAGACTCCTGGTCAATGCTGAAGCTCAACCCAGACACGCAGCGTTGCCCCGTGAGATTCTCAAAGGTCCCTTCTGCAGAGCAGCGAAAACGCATCAGTTTCGCGGGCGGGGCACCTGGTATGCGGCGAGGACAAATTGGGAAGTCATGGCTGAGTCTGGTTCAAGCATGCGGTGTCATGCGCAGGATGCCATGAACGCTGTGGGATCATCAATCAATAGCCATGGGGCCATGACCTTAGTGATATCAACAAGGACAAGATGCACTCCAGGTAATCCAGGTGACCAATCACAGTCTGGATGAGACCGTCTTGACAACTTCATGAAACACATTTGCCACTGTGGCTTGTCAATGTCAAACGTTTGGATTCAGCGATTGTCCATAAATGTCCATAACCTAACCACCTCAGAAGATGCTAATCTGTGAAAACATTGATGGCCAAAGCATGCCAAAGCTCTCCATAAATTCTCAAGTATTCATTCAAGCGGTATTTCCACTGTATCCCTATTGTTTCAGGGGGCTCGGAGGCACTGTCCATTGTTGCCAAGCCGTGCCAAGCCCATTTGTAAAGCTAAGGGTGGCACTCGTCACAGACGGCTCCTGAATGAAGGTCCATGAGTCGCTCCCATAGCCCTCCACTTCCTTGGCAACCCATGGCGGCATGTGGCGCTGCCAAGGCCCAAAATCTAGGCTTTTTACTGGCAACGGTAGTTGTCTATGGCTAGATGGATGAATAGATAGGTTCTGGTGGCTTTGAATGGCACCAACAATGAAAATCTATGCTGACAGGTACATGATACACAGGAAAAGCAGCTGAAGACAGACAGTTCGCACTCCCTTTAAGAATTGTATATTTTTGCCGTCGCCGACAGAAAGGATCGTTCAGACACGTAAATGCAACCCAAAAGAAACGCAAAAAATGAGATAATCCAAAGAGTCATTTTGAACAAGTTATAGAAAAATAATATTTCTACAATGCTGTCGGCAAATTAAGCAATTCTGACCGAAAAATGTCAAATTCGGTACTCCATGTCCACTGCTCAATCCACCAATCCACACATGGGGCCACTTCAGCATTCAGCAGG
>VSDK01001892.1:158278-191199 GCA_009767595.1 Symbiodinium kawagutii | reverse complement strand
GCAGGAAACAATCCAAAAAATCCAATATAATCAATGTTTGGACGACTCTACACGAAATGTACAGTGCAACCGAAGTGGTACTTCCACCCAATCGTAGATTTGCATAGGTTTGCATGGAATGAGTGTGCATTGTCCATGCATGGGAAATCTTTGACCAGCACTCAGAGCAAGCAAAACTTAACTTTGCTTTGGCGATGTCAGTTGATACAAGTTGCATAGCCGCGACGGCAGAGATATTCCACGGTGTCTGGAAAGACTTTGATTGCAGCGCCATTCTCCTGGACAGCCAATCGGCATGGCTCCACCACCAAGTTGGATACCTCCATGGACTTCCATGGAGTTCCTTCCCGATTTTCTAATTATCGACTTGAAGAAAGTGTGGACATTTGTAGGGCCGGATACAATATGTAGAACATCCCAAGATCCAAATCTCCCATCGCTCCGTATTGAGATGGCTGGTCTTCTCACAGGTCCATGGGAGTTCAACGGGATGCAACTGGCAATATCCCACAGCCGCTGCATCAACTCCACCAGCTGACACCCTGACGATTCAACAACCCTTCCTATAAAATTGTCCACCATCCCTGTGGATTCGTAGAAACATGTGCAGATTCAACAACTCTTCGCAAGTGAAATCTGTGTTTTTTGGGTCCCGAAACCTGTCCCTTCAGCAGTTCCCAGCTCAGCCACAGCCGGGGTCTTCCTGCAATTCTTCAGCTTGTGCTGGACCTTCCAGCTGGCCACAGATCACTGCTTCGCAGGAGCCGATCCAACCTGGCAGAATGGACCAAGGGGGACATCGTTTCTAGTTTCACTGGCTTGGTTGATGGTTTCACAGGCTTGGCTGATGGAACCCTTGCTTTCACCACTAATTAGAAAGGTTTCCGGTAGGATTTCCATCGACCAGTTCTGGGATAGCTGTATCAACTTTCTATCAAGCTGCTGGATTTTCAGAGAATTCATCAAAAAAAGTGAAAAACATGCAATTTCATGCGCACCCTCTCTGATCCAATCCCCCTCTGTCTAGGTCACTATTTTTTTTGGGTGAAAAAAGACCGAATGGTCGAAACAGCCTCGGAAACAAAATGCAAGTGAGCAAAGTGTTCTCCTTGTAATACAAAAATGGTCCAGAAGAAAGCCGAGTTGGAAACGCCAATAGCATTTGCATAGCATCGGAACTGCTTGGCTTTTTCAATTTCTCCATTGTCTGCATATTTCAAAGCAGTCCATACAGTAGGTCAATACACATCTACATCCGCTGATCTTACACACCGAGGTCCTGAAAGGCCGTGATCTGGAACGAAACTCAGGTGACTGGTTTGATCATCATCAGGATAAACAAAATGGAGAACCTAGTAGAAAACAAGTAGAAAATAGTTGCTCTTTGCTTCGGAACTACAAGTTTTTGCTGATACTTGATCATGCGCCATCCCTATGGCAGTACAAACAGTAGACCACCAAATTGTCAGTTTACCAATCCTAACGTGGTCAATTTGCCCTGGTTGGTGTGTCATACTGACGACCAACCTCACAAATGTTGTTTCCTACGAGTCAATAATGATTACTGTACTACCTCGAGGAATGAGAATCAGCAATACTCATAAGTATCTAACATCAGTATCATAAATAGATTACCATAAAATAGAATCATGTCAATTATCGTTGAAAATTATGATCAACCATAAGCGCCAACAGCCCTTCCTGATCATGGAGCATACTTGCTAAGGGGAGATCCATAAGAATTCACCACCCCCATTCTTACCATCAATAGCCGGGTGGTAGGTTACCAGTATCAATCCCAATAAACCCTCAGTAAACCATCATAAACCACAAGGTATTCACCTTTAAAGCAGCCACGGTTGCATGTTTTGCTGCTACTACTGATCTCCACCAACCCTGGTCAGTGTCAACCATGATCACCTCTGTAGTATCAGTGACCATTGGCCCTTATCGACCATCACTATTGCTTGTGAATCAAACTCATGAATCATCATTCATTGCTTCTTCAGTATCACTATTCACTCCCATCACCAGGATTCCCTAAGAACCACCATCACCAAGCAAGTTCAACACCAACCACCACAGTTTTTCCACGCCCTCCTGATAATTTTCCCGTGCTGGCCATTCCTCGCCCTTCCTCAACATCTATGAAACCCCCGAGGCCACATGGTACGGCCGCCGCTCCTCCCCACGGCGCCTTGCACCGTGTCCCACTCCAAGGCCACACCGCCCGCGGAGCTGCCATTGAGGCTGAAGCCCTGAGGGTCGATGGTTGGATGGATGGACTCGCCACAAAAGTCGTGGCTTGTAGCGATTGACAGGGCATGGCATGGCATGGTGTGGCACGGTTATAGGGTGACTTAGTGGTGGTTGATGAATTGGTTGATGGTGGTTGATAGGGGTTGATGGTGGTGGTCGAAAATGGTTTATGATGAATGGCGGTTCATTATGATGAATATGAATGATGGTGGGTATTGAGGATTACGATTGACCATGGTCCATTGTTGATGGTTGATCAGTGGGAATAACCTATGAGAGGTTGGTTTAGCATTCAAAGGTTGTAAACAGTCAAGGTTGTTGATAGTGGTAGCGGTTCTCACTGGTAGTGGTTGTCACTGGTGGTTGACAAATCACCACAATTTGCAATTAGTCATGGTTATCATGAGAGTTCATGGTTAATAGTGGTAGTGGTTGATATCCGAGTTATAACTAACAGCTATTGATCATGATGATGTCGGTGAATTGTTAATGATGGCTTCAGTAACGTAAGTGGTTCCTGGTGATGAATAACGCTCAACAATGATGGTTGAGTCCCTTCTTATTGTACCTCCTCCCCTGTCCTAGTTGCGGTTGATCGTAGAGTCCAGTATTGCGTAGGATCAATGATGGCCATCAGCATCCATCAACCAACAATATTTCTGGCAGGGATTGACCATCTGGATGTTAGGATTTTCATCCATTTACCCAACCCTTCTGAGGGGAGGGACACTTCGCATTCTTCTAAGGGGGATGGATTCCCCTTACTGCATCGCATGATCTACTTACGGAGGACATCTGGCCTGTTTACCTTTCAATCACTGCCGGTTGTTGAACCACCAGATTTTGAACAAAACTCCCAGCGCCAAAAAATTGGATGCTTTCCAGGTAGTCAAAATGTGAACCCAATTAACAGTACCAACATTTTGTACCAACCAAGTACCAACCTGACTGTTGGTTGGTACCAACCAATTGTATCCAGTACCAACATGTACTAGTACCAACCAAGTCAGCTAAGGGACCACTAAAAAGTGGTGAAATCTTCAGAGCTCAGAAGTCGTTTTCGCGGCCTCTAGGCAGGTACAGTTTGGTCGCCCGTCCGAGAAGTCTGGACATGGCAAGCCTGAGGAATTCACGAGTGGTGAAGTGGTTTCAGGGGTCCAGTCCAAATGGCTCAAATGATTGGTTGCCTTCGTCTTCCAATTCATCGTCGATGTCCCAAACACTAAAGGAAATCCTTGATTTCTACAAAAAAGACGATCCTTAGATGGTTGGAGACGATTCTTATATGGTTGGGGATGCTGTAGCCTTTGGTGTCACAGAAGAACTCCGATTTCTAGGGAACTCACTGGACCCGCGCCATCCAGGCGGCGTGAGTCACAACTGAGTCCCTCACAGCCACGGAGAGGACACGGAGGCCAGGGTTGCGCGCAGGCCAAGGCGGCCAAGGCGGCCCACAGGGCGCATCGAAACATGTCATGGAGACTCTTCGGCCATGGCGGATGCCGAAGGACGTCACATGATGTTCGATGGCTCGGTAGACCTATGATGTTCCATGGTAGACTAAAAAACATGTCAAGGTGACACATTGTCTTCGCTCGTTACAAGCCCATGCTTGTCACTGGTAAGGAAAGGGAAAACTTGCCTCTGTCTTCTGTCATTTGTACATCCTGGAGCGGGTTGGCAAACTACTTGACCACATGATAAGCTCCACATTCTCTGCAATTAAGCAGGACTGGATACAGATTGTACAAACTTGTAAGTTGCAGCACCCTTAGAATCCAATCTGATAGACGCTTTGGAGAGCAGACAAATTGAGTTACTCTAAGTGTTTTCTGAGTTTCTGGGATTCGATGAGGTATTCAATATGGTATTCAATCATGTATTCAATAGGGTATTGAGTGTGGCATGTGAATGCCTTTTTCATGTGGGTCCAGCCCGAAAGCAGCGGGAGCGTGGTGGATGAAAATTGTATAGCAACCACTGGCAACAGGGAACCAGTAAAAAGCAACAGCCAGAGTTGTCACTCAAACACTTGGAGTCACTTAGAGTCACATAGAATCACTTGGATCCCATGGATTGGGGACCCAGTTCCTACTGGTTTTCATATTCCCCTCCTGGCCACACTTCACCCGGTGGCAACTGTGGCTCCGACCGCACCAGCAGCGTCGCAGCAGTGGCACCCGCTTGTGCCTAGCATCAACCGAGCGACAAAGTCAAACAAAGCTGTCACTTTAAACTGTTGCTAGTCACTAGCTAGTTGTATGCCGTACTAACTAACCAGTTACTTAACTCACCAATACTTACCAGTATTTACTAGTAGGTTACTGTTGCTAGTCATATAGTTGTATACGCACCAACCAGTTCATTCATTGAGTAACCAGTGAACAAGTTTCTTTCCTAATCGCTAGTGGGTACTATTACTGGTTACCAATCTGTTCTTCAATGGCTTCTATTGCTGTGATTACTAATGATGACGTATGGTTACTGCACTTAATTCTGGATGCTTGTGGCAACCAATGTTCAAGAACTCAGGACAATTATGGTTTTGCACTTATGATTATCCTTTAGTTGGCTATTATTCGATCAACCCCAAACCACCCCGAGAAAATGGTCATGATGCCGGACCAAGAACTCTGTGAGGTGCAAAAGCAGCAATCATCAACAACTCATGAACACATCCACTGCAGCAACGATACGACATGTCTTCCAGCGATTTGATGCATCAATGTGCGTGCACGTAACAGAGATTGGTATGTACAGTGCAGACAATGACAATGATAAGGTTTTTCGACCCTAGATGTGAATCTAGTATACATCCCATGGAAATAGCAATACAATGTAGACTTCGAATTCTTCAATTGAATTCTTCAATTTGACCCTTATTTGAGGAACCCAAATGATATCAAGGATTATTACAACCACCGGCTACGCTTGGGATCATCCCCAGTGAAGCATTTATGCTTTTCAAGGAGACACGGGCAATCATGTGTCCACTTGAGCAAGGTTGTCCCGTCCTGGATTGTAGCAGCAGAGTCCGACAACGGAGGCAGTTCAATAACTTGGATGTTGACTACTAGCAGGGATTCCCGCAGAACTCGTAGTAGTCGTTGATCGTGCTTCTGCAATCATCAGCAATGGCATAGGAATGTCACCAAAACAAGAATATGGACAACAACAGTGATTCCATACATCCAATTTGTCATTTGGTCCACTCATCTTCCAATTTGCAGATTCTATCGGAATCCAATTCTCAGATTTTCCATCCATGCAATTCTCAGACTTTCCTAAGACTCCAACAACCCACCCGCAACCCCCAACCTACCCACAACCGTAACGGCCCCTAACGGCCTGTACAGCGCTCAGCGCCGGTCGCTTGGGCGGCACAAAAGCCACGCCACCCGTGCTGCCGCCCCAAGACCATTGGCCAGAAGCCTGGCGGATCCAGCTGCGATGAAGAAATACTCAGTGAAGCTGGAAGCTCCCTGGTATGCTCAGAAGATTCCAAGGATAACAATAGCTCCCTGGCAAGTGTTTTAATCCGAGGGATAACAAGTTCGATGGGAAATGCGGAGTTTCCAAGGTTTTCACTTGTCATGTTTTAGTAAAGGCTAAGAATAGATACAAAAGGCTGATGCTGAATACTGGTTCAGAATGGTAATCAAGTGTAATTGACAATGCTTACCAGGGCTTAAGAAGGAGTTTTGTAACGATTGGGGCTATGGTGTGCAATGCTTTATGATGAATAATAACTCGCTGTGTGTTGTCCAACTGCTGGATGTAACAGCTGTACTATCACCTGAATGGTTGGTAGTCGCTGTTAATCCAATTGTTAGCTCATTGTTAGTCCATTGAAATTGCCATTGACAACGTCCGTCCCGTGAAATTTCTCAAGGGCAATGTCCCAGTTGTCGTCAGGATCTGAGATCAGGGTTGCCTGGGTGATGACAGCTGAAGATGATCGCTAAAGGGGGTTGTCTCACGTGTGGTATTGGTCTGATGATGTCTGCTGTTCAATCTTCGGTGCCAATATTTTTTTGCAGTTCTCACATTGAGCACGTTAGGTGGTAGAGTGCCCACGGACAAAGCCCAACTGCAACTCCCCTCCCCTTCCCTTTCCACATCCAATCACAGCAGTTCGACGTTGAAGAGCCGTAGAAAATCCACAGTTGGCTGTGCTCGTCAAGGTGGCCAATACTCCATGAATGATTTCCCTCTTGACCTTCAGAAAAAGTCAACAATGTTTCGAAACAAACCAGGTAGATACGCAACCCACGGACAACAAAGTTCTCTGAAGTTGTCCAACTATCGGTTAACAACAAATTCATCTTAAGGTCTGTGAAGTAAATCTCATCTTAACATCGTATCTTTCACTATCTCCAATTTGGAGAAAATTGTGTGTTCGGCTGGGCACCTTTGAAGCTGGCCGCGCATTTGGCAATCCAGGGATGACTTTGGGTGCTGGACCTTCCCAGAAGCTGAGAGGCGACTGAGATGCATACGCAAAGGAGCTGCCATAAACCAGTCTGGTTTATGTATTATTGCTGGTGTATTGGTCTAATAAACAACGGTTGGCACAACCAATTAGAACATTTAGCATCAGTTGTATTATTACTAACCAGTCTGGTGCACTGGTGTAATGAGCTACAGGTGATTACATGGATATATCATATGTAATAACGATTAAGAAAGCAGCCTGGTACTCACAAAATGGGATCACTATCTGCGTTCGGACTCTGGTGAAGGCCAAATCTTTGGTGCGTGACCCAGCCCTCGGAGTCGTATGGTCACCTCCCCAGAGCCATGAATGAAGGTCCCCTGCGCCTCTCCGCCAAAAGTGTAACCCTTTTTCCCCAACTGCGTAAGCTAATGTGGTCTTCAGCCCAGATAAGCTTCGGTGTGTTGCGGTGCAGGCCCCAGGTCGAAAGTTCCAGGAGGTTCCGGTATGGTTGGCAGATCAAAGTTCAAGAAGGTTCCAGCAACTTCTGGTGTAATAGGTACATCAAGGTTCCGGAAGGCTTCAGCAACTTCGGCAGGTCAAAGGTTCCGGAAGGTTCCGGGTGATTGAGGCGCATGTTCCTATAGAGCAAGGTCCCGGAAAGTTCGGGGAGGTTGTGGTACGAAAAGATCTGTTAGATCGCCTTTGCTGTTAGGAATACCACCGAAGCTTATTTTCTGCTGGGAAACCTCTGCCAAACGTTGCAGTGCTGTGCCTGGTCCTGCCAGAGCCACAATGGCACCCGCATCGCCTGGCGGGCGCTGATACTGGCTACAACTAATAAGCAAATGGCCCTATAGAACAAGTATGACTAGTATAACTGTAGAACAACTCTCACTCTAACCAAAAGCTATAGCTGATCATACGTAGTTCTTGTCAATCGTAGAACCATGACCAGGTGTCTGACTGGTGTTGGTATCCAATCGCATTATCATCAAAGTGCTGCAAATGTTGGTCAAAGTGCAGAACTTCTATGCTTCAATTGGTTGCAGTCGGTAATGGTTGTTGCGATCCACAATCAGCCAGCAATGACTATACTTTTGGCACAACCTACCATTGAAGCCAGGCTCTGATGCGCAGATTATAAAGATTTCTTGTGATGCCAACTAGAAGCAGCAATTGATTGGGACATAGCCCAACAATCATGACCAACCCCAGGCCATGATACCGGAGGCCCTGGTGAGGACATGGCACCAGGATGGACCAGGACTCTTGATCAAAGCATCGTAGACAGTAAACCATGAGGGATACCACCAGTCATTTCGACCGCGGGTCACATCCAAATCCCAAGTTGACCAGGTGAACACGCCATGTTCCCCATCACTTGACAGCAGATGTACCTGCAGCTGCCAGCTCTTTCTTTGGTTCCTTGGAAGCCAAGGTGCAAAATGTGTGGGGAACACCTGGTGAAGGATAACGAATCTGCTGATTCATATCGGCATGACAAAAATGCTTCTATCCCGAATCTTGATTGCTGTTGAGGATAGTTCCGATCCCATCATACCCACAGTCTAGCTGATGTTGTCGATGCTATCATGGTTCACTGTCGATTTCTGGACGGAAACCAGCGAAAAAAAGGAATGCTGCACCATCAAACTAGTATTCTATGATATTCTATGATATTATTATTATTATTATTATTATTATTATTATTATTATTATTATTATTATTAGTGACCATTATTGGTGATATAATCACTAGTGTGAATGTTTTGCTTATATCAGTAATCATTATTGGTGACCATCTCACTAGGCACAAACGCCTAGTGTTGCTCCCCTCGTTAGTGCCGCCCAGTTCTGGCTGAGGCCTGGACCCTCTGGGCATAGACCGGCGGCGCGGAACAAACCAAACCAGGTCTGGCGCAGAGGAAGGCAGGGGATGTCACCGCGATTCACCGGAAAGGCCGCGAGAAATTCGCCGCAAAAAAACACCCCTGATCCTGGTGACATGCCATGACATGCCTTGACATGGTTTCTGTTGGTTTCTGTCGTGCATCGGGCTTTTTTAGGAGTAGGCCAGAGTTTGCCATGAGGTTCGGTTCAATCATGAAAAAGCCCCTCCGCTTCATGGATTCATTGAGGATCATTGAGGTATTTAGGAAAACTGCGTATTGCACCAAATTGAATCGCAAAGAAAATTCACAAAATGTAGGAATCCTGAATGACAAACAAACAAGCTGTTACCAACCACCAGGATCAACGAGAAGATCCCCTCAGGGCTTGTCACCATGCCTTAGCCATCTATTTCTGAGCAACTAGGCGTGTATGTGGGGGATGTACGGGGATGTAGTCATGATATCTGTGACATACAGTAACGGATGCGAGCAGATGCGAGCAGTTTAAGCAAAGATAACGCCTTAATTTCACTAAACCTAGCAACCATAAGCGAGCCTGTTCCGAAAATTGGCTTGCCAAATAGGGGACAAAATCATTGTTGATTTTGCA
The DNA here is from genome assembly GCA_009767595.1 of Symbiodinium kawagutii. Classification (NCBI taxonomy): domain Eukaryota; class Dinophyceae; order Suessiales; family Symbiodiniaceae; genus Symbiodinium; species Symbiodinium kawagutii. The sequence goes on along the minus strand of VSDK01001892.1, from coordinate 182,000 downwards.
GGCTGACAATTGCGACCCGTGCCATCTTCTTCAACCAATGCCTGATGGAAGACAATGGTAGCGATGATAATGATCATGATGATCGAGATGGTGAGATCTCACGAGCATGATAGCAGATAGCATTGTTGAATCGCTGTCTGTTCTCATCCAATTGAATTGCTGCATCATCGAATTTGGGGCTATGAACTGCATACCCCGGAATGCTTCTCCATGTGGACAGCCGCATCCCCAGTTGCACCAAGTATCACCAACTATTCAGCAAGAAACCAACCACCCTCTGACTCACGACTGGCCTTTTGCCAGCTTCGCTCAGAGCCTGTCATGACGCAAAGGTCGGACAACCAAATGTCAACGAATGTCCACCGTTTCCGTTGGAAGTCATAGTTTTGATCCTTAATCAACACCCTGAAAAAAGGATCCACTTGTGTTTTAAAACACTATCAATCTCACGTTGTTTCAGGCAAAAAACGTGAGACTTGGGGAGCCCCCGACGCTGATAGAAATGGACACCCTTCCGATCCCTTCCATTTTGGAGCCCATTTTCGGGTCGGCTTCGCATGCTTCGCAGCACGCCTTGCCACGACCCTGTTCGGTTTGCTTCTTCAGGAAATCCACCTGGCAAGGACAAAGTCTGTCAGTGCAACATCTTCAAATTGGAAGTAATGAGAATTCACTGGTTGAAGTCATGTCAATATATTTGAACAGAGTTTGGAGTCATGAAATATTATTGAATATCTGCCACTGACAGAGTTTGGAGTCATGAAATTCACAATTTGGAGTCATGAAATATATATATATATATTGCCACTAAAATGAATAAAACAAAGCAAAATCCAGAGTTCCAATGCACTAACCTTCGAAGCACTGAAGGAGTCTTCCAGGTCCCATGTCTACAGAGCCCCCACTAAGTTCCTGACAATGCTGACGTCAGCCACTACACCTTCACTGGTTTCCTCCTGTGATTCTCAGTTGGTCCAACGCTTCATCTGTGCTAGGAACATTTCTTATTGCACCCTGACTCACCCTGCTATTTGTTGGGCACATCACAGTGGCAACACGGAGGAGTCAGGGTGGTACAAGACCCAATTGAGGAATCACTGAAATGAAGGTCCCTGTGCTGGAATTGAACTGCATGCCTATCGACATACAGCAACACCTGTTAGCAGCGCTATAGCCTTCAACCCTGCTCTTGTTGCATCTAGAATTGTCGCTAAACCAAGAAACGCAAAGACTGGAATCAATGTGTTTATGACTCGCAATGACTCACACATATTCACACGTGATGTCTTGTCTTCTTGTCTTAGCAGCTTAGCATTCCCGCGTTGTGTGGCAAAATCCCGACCAAAACACAGCTTGTCACCCTTTCACCATCTTTCACCCGTCTCCTGCGGAGCAGTTTCTGCCGGCGGCTCTCCAACCTGAAATTGGCACGGTGAAGTGGGACTCATGCGTCTGCCAGACTGTGGGAATCTAAGTACAAGTGTCTGCACCAAAACCATGGTCGACCAAAAAGAAAAGCTTGGGCGTACTTCTTTGACGGACAACCCCATGGGAGCTGTGCTAAAGTGGCCTTGCATCTCCCCGGTTTCAGCTTACGCATGGGCATTGTGCTTATGTTGTCTTGCGCAAGCCTTACGCAATTTGGGAATTCGACGACTGTTGCTTCAGCACATGTTTTGGGAGCGACAAATGTCATCATGCATGAAACATAGTCCAAGCTAGCTTACGCCGCCGCAGCTGGCAAAAACCGCTTATGCTGTCTTGCGCAAACAGGGTTTGTGCGTATATACTCACATGGTTGACATGCCAAGGTCGATGCTAGCAATGAACACAGGGGTTATAGATGTCTAGCATGGCTCAAGTTAGTTTTCGATCATCTTCACTCATGCTTCCAAGCCACTGCCTCGGGATCCTTGCCGTCTTCATCCTTAGCCTGACGGCTGATGGAAGGGGGAACTTGGGAGACCATATCGCAAGCATACATGTCTGCACCTTCTGCCAGTTTTTTCCTCTCACATTTTGAGAGCGACAAAGACCTTATTGATCTTTCATCAGCCAACTTACAAAGGCTGGTGGAGAGGTTCGAGATCACTTTGTCTCGAAAATCACTAAAACGCTGCAAACAGGGAGCGACCACCAGGTCACCACGTCTTTGGTGTTCCTGCTGCAGCACCAACCATCGACTCAGAGTGAAAGAGGGAAAAACTCTGCGTGGCACTTCCCCAGGTCAGCGGGCACTGACAGGACGTCGCTTCAGAGCAGAGCCTGAAGCGTGATGTCCAAGTCAAATAGATATGCTTATACGTTGTATATGTATGTATGTATATATATATACATATGTAACATGCCTACCTGTATGTCTGCGCATGTCTTTCTACCTATCTTAGAATCTTTCTGATGATGCCCGCCTATGTCTACAATTACGTATCTCTTTGATCCTTTTGTCTACATACGCTTTTTGGTGGACATCTATCCGTCTATTGATCTACCAGTTATTCACCTATGGCACGTTGACATCTGCAAATACATGTATATATACATATACATATATATATATATATGTGTGTGTATCTATCCAAGCTGGTCGAGTCTAGTCTACTCTAGTCTCTCTATCAATCTATTCATGTATGTATATGCGTATATATATACATATATATATATATATATATATTTTTATATATCCGATCATACATCTACCGTTCCATCTGTCCATCCATCCAGATTTCTGTCAGAGTCTATCTACTTCTAATTGCTTGTCAAGATATCTGAACCATCAATCCATCTACATTTATATTAATCTCTCTTATGATCTGTTTGGTCTCATCGATCTATCTTTCTGCTTAGTCTAATCTAATCCGGTACTACATAAACAAATAACGTGTAAACTGATCTATTTGCGCACGGTATTTAATCTATGTAACCTATCTAATTCATGTCTCAATTCCACCATCTGTCTATCTGTCTGTCAGTCAGTCATTCCGTCTGTCTGCCTGCCTGGCTGCCTTTATCGAGAGTATATGCATATCTTTACACACGCACATTTTATGTACAATCCGCCTTACTACTTTGATACATCTGTGTATCTACTCCAATCTAGTCTTATCTAATCTGTGTAGTCTATCTATCTTCCATCTATCTATTTCTCCATTTATCCGTCAACACATTTACCTATACTCGATCCCGGACAAAGCATAGCCATTTCTGTGTATCTAGACAGGCTAGTCAGATATTGTCTAGCACGGATTAGTGTTTGCGCGTGTAAGTAGATAGAAGGGTAAAGAAAGGACAGATGTTGATCAAAATTGTCCCATCATGTCTCATCTTGGATTGGAAAGCTTCCTGAATAAAAGAATACTTTGGCAAATCTTTGGTGGCTTGGTATAAAGCTCCGGCGCTTTTATACAACAATTCCAAGGTACGGTATGAGTATTCTCAATCTCCAGCTACACTCCATTTTTGAAAGAGTTTGCGCAGATTCTGAAAAGAAAACATCTGGTAGATCTTTTGACAAAATTTCACAAGTGTATTGTCAGGAGCCCTCCACGATTCACTAGAGCTTGGCGCCTGACTTCAAAAAGAAATGCATGTGAAGCAATTTTATGGTCTACTTGCACAAGAACCGTGTATGCACACAAGTAGACACCTATGGCTCATGAACCTGGTATGTTACTTGTTCATAACTTTGGCATGTGCGTGCATGTGTATACCGCTAGGTCACTATGTGGCTCTATGCGTGTGCTTTTACTGTACCTATATATACGTATGTGTAATGTATATGTAAAAATAAATATATATATATATATTATATACATTATGTATCCATATTCAACACACATCTCTGCATTGTTACGGTGGAATTCTTCCGTTTCATACATCAACATGCCCAAGCATCACCCGCCCCGAGACCTGGGCGGCTTCCAGGGCGGCACACCGCGAAGGCCGCGCCCGCCGCAGGCGGTCGCGGAAAGACGCCCTTGGCGCCGGCGGCGCTGTTGGCAGCCTGGGGATGTTGCAAGGCACTGGTGGATCAGTGGTGCACTGTTTGGGGGTTCACTGAAGTGGTTCAATACTGGTGGTCTATTGATGGTTTACTGTGTACGTGAACTGAAGTGGTTCAATTGGGAGGCTTAGTAGTGGTGAATTGGGTGGCAAACCATCAAGTGACCTTTGGGAAAACATGACAACAACAATGACCTTACCTTTGGGAATGGCAAACGACTAATTGATGTGAAGCCAAGAATCACAATGCAATCACACCTTCATGGGAAATGGTTGACAATGATAAGGACAAGAATCGTGAAAGCAAGAGTGATTCGGTCGTACCAACAACGATTGTTCTGCACACGGGGATGTTCATGAAGAATAGAAAGTTTCAACATGCACCAGTTGATAGTTGATTGCGGCAATCCAAGATAGCCTCTGGTGATGATCGCATCACCAAGACTACACAACAGTGCTGGCATGAGCAACGGCGGCAGGTTTCAGACAATGATAAAATCACCAACAGGGAGATACATCATAGATACAGTAATCAAAAAAGTCAAAATATGCCAATCCCGTACCTGTTTTGACGGGACTGTGACTCTAGGTCGTTTCTCCGTTTCTGGAAATATGATTGCATGATGCTGTAAACATGGAAACACGGCGTAGCAGGGAATGACAAATCGACAACTGCAACGAGAACCACAAAGCCGCAACCATCATGCCAACAACATCCAACAACCCCGATGCACAGGCGTTGTACGAGGACGACAGAGAGGACAACGACAACATCGTTTGCACCTCGAGCTGTTTCTGCAGCTCCGGTGGCAGAGCGGGCACTGCCTGTAGAATCTTCTCTCGAAGTTGCTGAAGTTGAGAGATCGTGCCCTCACCTGAACCAGGAAATCAGGAGGAAAGTGTAGGTATGTAACTTCTGTAACCAGGAGATACACAGTGAGCACATAAACTTCGGACATCTTCGGACCATGACATACACTGACAGTTGCCAATAGGCCTGCCCACTGGGAATCAGAATACGCTATGCTATGGATCAGAATAAGCTTCACTCATTTGGGTACGGTATGTTGATAAGGGGTTTCTGAAAATTAGAATACCCCCAAATCATCCATTGTTAACCATTTATACCTTTTTTGGTGGTTCGTTATTTTGAGAAACCACCATATACTTTTCGATCACCAAAGCGACTGTTGGATGATACCCCCCAATTCCCTTGCTCGGATATTCACCTCTCACTGCTCCTGCTGACGGAGGAGCTTTGGCAAAGCCAGTACCTACAAGCAGGGACTGCAAAGAACTGGCTACAGATTGTAGCAGCTGCTTGCAAGTTGACTCTTGCAATGCCCATGCCTTTACTATCAAAGAAGGTGACTCCAATTGATCCACCAATCTGATGTTTATGCCATAAACACAATCAATCATTTTTAACATGCGTTGACCATCATTAACCATCCTTTCTCAACCATCAATAACCATCCTTTATCAACCATTCTCAACCATTCTCAACCATCATGACCCATCCTTCATGACCCATCATCAACCATCCTTCACCATCTTTTATGACCCATCCCACAGCGCCAGGCCTGCGAAGCTGGGCGCCGAGATGTGACCTGGCGCCTCTTCCTTGGGCGATCCCTTGCCCGTGAGCGTCAGATCTGGCGGCTCCTGCCTGGAGATGGTCATGGCTGGACGTGGTTGGACCATGGTTGGACCTGTCATGTGCCTTGGGAGCCAAGGGGCATGGACTCGTGATTGGACCTATCCCCTGCGAAAATGGCAGGAAAGATGGAACTTTGAAAATGGCAAGGACTCATCTGAAATCTGCGCAAAACTCTTCAACTTAGAAGGGATGATAGCGCCCCCAGTGGCAGCAAATGCTTCCTCGTGGACTGGATGTCACTGCATGTATGCCCGGGACCCTCCATTTTTATGGCCTAGTACAGGGGTTCCGGCATGCAACTGCCCACTGGTCCCCCAAACACCTAAACCCAAGACACACAGAGATCATGCCAGAACCGTGATGGGCTACCCAGCGTTGATGGGGAAGCCACCAACAAGTTGGAGGTACACCACCAGTCCCCTATTGGGATTCCAACTATGATAGTTGTCATTTGTCATAGCCCTGCCCATCATTGGATGTTCATCCCCCCTGTGCAAAGACTACAACGGTCAGCTCCTTGCAATCCATGGCTCCAAGTTATCCCACAAGTTCCATTGTAAAGATTGTAGAAGATGATATTACTCCCCAACTGTGTAGGTTCGAAGGAGAACGCCTTCACCACTTGAGAGTCAAAGTGCGATGAATAAATACCATGACCACTAGGACTACCAAGTACAATTCTTTCCCCATTCTCTTTAGGCCAGTATGGGTTTATCCAGGACTCGCTGCTTTTGCATTGAATGCAAGCGATCATGGCATTTAAAGCCTGCCTTATTGGGGAGGGGATGCTTTCGTAGTCCAAGTGGTGGTTTGTGGCATGCTGTTGCCTGTTGGGAATTTATGCAACAGGGCAAATCAGGGTGTGGACAGGGTCCATATGCCCTTTGTCTGTTTTGACGATGTGGATTCGAGAATTTTATCATTGTCATCGATACACTTTTCTGCTCTCCACCTTTCATCCATGAAACCCCGGGATAGCCAATGATTTGTATTGCGACAATTCTAAAATGATCCCCAAAATCACCAGGCAAATCCATGGGTCCTTTGCTGCTAAGGGACAATGAATACTCTTGTGCGCAAGCGCGCGTCATGGTTGCCAACTGGGTGTTCACCACCTTTGCTTGTTTTCATTATCCAACACCAATGCGTGGGTAACATACCCACCGATTGGTTGCATGCGCCCCGAAACACCAATCACAGAAACCCAGGTGTCATCTGTGCCTCAACTTGTTGGCACCAAACAAACTGACGATTTCTGGATCGTTCGGAAACGCAACAACCACCGCACCCCTGGGACGCCCCCACCGTACTGCTCTCCAGCCAGGGGAGGAGCTACGACTCCTGACGCTCCATCTGAGACACGCGAAACATGGCAAATAAGGACTGTGATTGTTATATACAAAATACATGTGTGTATGTGTTGTTCACATGTGTGCGTGTGTGTGTGTGTGTGCATGTGCAGTGCAAAAATTAGTAATCATATACGAAATAAATATGTGCATTACGAGTGTATGTATATATTTCACATATACACATACATTGTATTTATTCAAAATTATTTGAAGGTGTTTATATGTAAATCCTAGTGTGCTTGGGAAATACCAGCCTTAATATTTGATGTCAAAATATGTCAAAATATAGCAACCCCCAAGATCTACCTGCGGTAGATTTGTATAGATTTGTGCCATTGATACCCAGTGCTTTGCACAATGCGTTTCATGTGCAACGCGGACAGTTCACGTTTTTCGAATGATATGGGTGTTTCTCAGAATAGTTGGTCATTTATAGCAATAAACCAACCATTTTGGGGGCTCCCAATTTTGAGAAACCACCATATAGTGTTTGTATACAGCTTTGCTGTGATTGATTGATGGTGGCGTTCACGGGCTACGAAGTGAAACTGACTGACCGAACTAGAGCGATGCAGGATGTAGTTCAAATATTTTTAGCCATGCAACTGATGCAAATTTGATCAAATTTGCGCGTGCAAGCGCAACAAGTGGTTGGAAGCAACTCCAGAAGGGCCCAGACTTAAACAGGTACAGTTCAATTGATGACTTTGCGTCTACAAATGGTGCTTTGCTGCTTCCCTTGGTTTGATGGGCACCAGGACGAACTGACGACATCTGACAACTGGAAAACACTCGCAGCAAGAGGCTCCAAAGGCTCCTTGCTCCTCGTGGAGGAGAGGGATCTCGCGGCTTCCCCTGCGCTTTTGCGTTTGGTGGTGAGGATCATCCCCAGCTCCCACTGCTCGCGCCGTTCCCCTTTCTGGAAGCACAAGGGTGTCATCACCAAAAAATGAAGCTGTTGTTTGTGAACATCCCAAGCAAGACATCTGTTTTTCAAGTGATTTTGACACCATTCCCAAATTCACAACCATTCACACTAGCAGACTCGTGGCACCATCCCCCACCTCCAGATGTTGAGCGAGATCCTCCGTGCGACGCTCCAAAACATCAAAGGCCTCCAAACGGTCCTGAAACAGTCCCGAAATGCCTTTGAGACAGCATGCCTACGCATGATGACCGTGATATAGGCTGCATGCTTGTGAGAGCAACCCTCCATGTGTATATGTATGCATATACACATTTAGATTCATAGCTTCTGCCTGTCTAGATTCATGGTAAAGTATTTACTTTGCAGCTCAAGATCATTGTTTCCCCAATACAATTCATCTTTGTCTTTGAGCCTTGTTGACAAGCTCGATGACATCTCCTGTTGATGACCAATAAACATATTGAACATAGCCAGATTTGTCAGTGATCGCGGAAGACAATGCAATCGTCCATGACATTTCTTCTCTTTAGCAGTGGTGTTCCTTCGGACAAATGATATCAATTTAGTCTTGATATGTCTTGATCAATGACTTTCTCCAGAGATGTTTCCCCGTTCTTTCAAGCAAGCGAAAAGTAGAGATCCTCATGTAGCAAAGCAGTAGCAATATGGCCGAAAAAGCGCTGCTTCCAAGCTGTCCTCCATGATTCTGCCCAAACGATGCAATCCTTGGCAACAACTCAGATGTTAAACAGTGGGCGGCTTGGCCCTCCTGCAATGAAGCACTAAAACAACCGGCTTGCAGAGCGGCTCCTGCCCCTTGCGAGTTCAATTTTCCTTGTCTTTGAGGATTCTTCGGTAAATGTTTGGGTTTCTTTTTCTGTTGGAACGTTCGCCATGAGTGGTTAACATGACGGCAACATGCCCAAACTTTTGCAATTGTTTGAAGGATCCTTGCTGGAAACTCTAGAATGCAATCCAGTGAAAAGCCAGAGGGCTTGAGCTACAAAGGCCCTTGAATTGAAAGGTTCTTAGTGTGGAAGACCATATGGGACCACTATTGATGTTGCCCTGTTTGCAATGCCGTCATGTTAATGGGTGGCGGTCTGCACAAGGAAGAAAAGCTCGCTTCTGTATGGGACACTCAATTTGCGATTCAGAATCGATCCATCTCGTCCTTCACCTTTGTCCTCCACCGAAGCAAATCTTGCGTATCGTCCAGGCACTGCACGAGTTCGGCACCAGACACCCCAGCCTCCGCGATGCTGGGGCACCGTGGTGCTGGGGAAATCTATGTGACAAACAAACACTAGGCAATAACTGGTCGGAAAAAGAAACCAAAAACAACACTGAATCAATTTATGAGATTGTCTTGGTTAAAGGATCGTTGATCATGATTGATGGCCATGGATAAAGTCTCAGAACATGTGGTCTAAGCTGCGCAAGATAAGACTTGGAGATCGAGAAAGGAGTCCATTCATCAGCTGGTTTAAACTCACTGGTGACTAACCCATGAATTGATGATGATTAACCCTCAATTGTTGGTGATTACCCCCCTGGTAGTTGGTTGCTTCGCTGCTTGACCCACCACGGTGGATCCTCTCCCAGCCTTGGACGTGTTCCCCGTGTTGATGCGATCCAAGCCGCTAGGGGATGCTCCTCCAACATGGGATGCTGTGATCACCAGTGACCATGGGGAACCTGCAAGAACAACCACTTAGAATCAGATGTGCGCAACATGTAATCACTATGGTCACTTTAATGATAAGAATTACTCATACAGTATGAATGATTATCAAGAATAATTGAGAATGAATGTCAATCATTGGTATTGACCATTCTTAATCCTGAACCATCATTACCCATGATTACCATTGATTAACCTCGAGATAAAGCGTGATTGTTCCAACTTGGCTCTTTGCGAGGGCACATTTGCTGTTTGATTCTTCATTGCGGTGCTGGCGAAACATCAAGAAACGTCATGATTTCGAAACGAGACATGAGATGGTGACTGGCGGAGGTAGCGAGGTCCTCATCTTTGAAGGTGATTCACAGTGATTCAGCAACAATTTCGAGGAGTGAGTAGGATGTTCAATTTATGAATTTGGGGATCTCCCTTGAGTTGTGCAATGCACTCGGGTTGGAGATGCTTGAAATGCTCCGGCATCAACCAGTCACTCTCCAATTGGATTTTTTGTGCAGAAAATCATTGGTCAGTTGAAGGCAGTTGCAGTTGGTTTCCATGTTGCTAGAGGATGAGTTGAACTATTGAGATGGGACTAAATGGCATGATATCATGGGTGTTTCTCAAGATAGGGGGCACCCCCAAATCATCCGTTTAGAATCGTCTTTAGCAGTAAACCAACCATTTGTTGGGTACCCCTGTTTCTTGAGAAACCACCATATTTGCAAGTTCCATCTTTCTGTTCGGTTAACAGCAACTCCTTTGTTGGTCGGTCATTAGGTCGGTTGCGCAGTTGATTGCTTCAAGATGAAATTCTCCACATGTGTTCTGTCTCGCAGGTTTGACGGCGACCCCCTTTGAGCATATGCCACTTCCAATCAACTCATTTCATGCATGACATTGCGACTGTTCACTACATTACATCTCTGCCTTTGGTTATCTCTAACCCGCATTTCATCCATCTGCGCCGAGTATAATCGGATTATGCTTTTTCCAGAAATGAAAAACACTTGTGCATCCATGTCCGTCAGGTCTGTGCATGTTTGCAATCAATCATATCAATCATGTGTCGATAGTCATTGGTATTCCAATACATATCTGCGTTGTTACATGTAGAATGCATAATATTGCATATGTAGTTTTCATTCATATTATAGTCTAATCTGACACAGGAAAATTGCATATTAATATGTATCTTACATGTACAATCACCAAAAAAAAGTAAAAACAGAATGTTTCTTCTGAGTGGCGAAAAAAGTCTCACCAACTCCCTGTCCTTCGTTTGCGGTGCTCACGTCTGGATCGAAGAGGTGAGCCTCAGGGGCTGGTGAGAATCGATCATTGGCGAGACTCACCAGGATTTCTGTTGGAAATCTACACGAAACTATGAAAAAATGGCAGGAAACTAGGTTGGTCAATGGGAAATCTACAGGAATCTGAGTTTCATGGTTTCTACTACATTGGATATGCATGATGGCGAAGATGAGAAGGAGGTCAGTATCATTAGGCGAGGAGAGTGCCATGAATGATGGATGAAACGCGGGGCCAAGACCACGTTGAAAACCTTTCCGACTGGCAGTGGCAGTAGTTTCATGAACAAAGGGGTCATATGATCAACGATGCTGGCAATGCAACCCCTGTCAATCCGCAAGCTTTGAATGTCTTCGCTTCAAAGTTGGAGATCTACTAAGACTCACAATTATCCGCATCATCTGAATATCTCATCTGACTTCCTTATCACTCAAAACTCATCAATTTATGCCTGCCACCAGCTGTTTGATTAACGACTGGCACCACAAAGTGATGACGAATCATAATCGTTCATAGGCATTCGACGTCTCCCAGGCTGTGGGTTTTCAGCGGTGTGGAAACCGGTCTCAGCAATACTGTCGAAAAACCTTCTGCTGGCAGGTGAACAGCGGTAGCGAGTCACAAGAATGGTTGACAGGCTCAATATGGCTCAGTTAGTCCAAACCGTCCAAGTGTTGTTGGTGAGCATGACTAATTGACTAATAGAAATTTCATGAGTGATTAAGAAGTCGTGTCACCCACAGCTCCAACGACGCACCAACTGGTTCAAGCGTCTCTCTGAAGCAGCTCAGTGAGATTGGCAGTGCCTTCCTCTACGATGATGAGACGCCTCGCACCGTTCCCATGGTCCAAGGACTGTCCAAGCAAAGGCTTCAAACTTGGAGCTGAGCTAAACCAGGGCTGATCACTTGGAATCACATGGACCCGGGATATCCCGGAGGTCTACTAGTCTGGTCATCTTAGTTCATGGCCAGCGGCTTCAACCTGCTGTTCTGATGTCTGGTAGGCCATGGCATTCATCGGAGCTTTTAAAGGTCCCTGGAGATCGGCTGATGTAACCTTATAGACAGTGTAATAAAAATCATGTACTTTCATTTGTATACATGGAATATATATCATTGTATATGTATATATGAAATACAATCATTGAGATGTATACTGTATACGTAATTATACATATACATCATATCAAACTATCAGTATCAATATACAGAACTCAATCAACATAGCAACCAATCGTCACCATTCGTCACCACCGCCATCAGCGCTGGCCACATTTGCGGGCCAAATGCTTGTGGAGGTCCGTGAATTCGCTGGACATCTCCTCCCGGGTCTCAGAAATCTCGTGCTCGAATCGGATCAAACCTTCGAGGAAGAGGGAAGCGGTGACCTGCTCAATGGACGACAGTTAATGACCAAACTTAGCTATATCTTAGGCATCACTTGTAGATAACTAAACTTATACAAAGATGGTTGAGGTTGAAAAAAGATGATAATGGTCTAAATTGCTCAGCATAATTTAAGGTTTAAAGCCACAGGTTTGCAAAACTCTGACCTCAAACAGAATGACTGCAATCTACGGGTTTCATCATTGCCCATTTCCCGTTCACCAAGGATCCAGCCTTCTTCTGCACGCGACGCCAAACCTTGGCTCTACAAGCTGCAGAATCTCATGACACAGGGGGTGACGATGGTGTGCAAGGGCAACTAATCATGAATAAAGGATCGTTAGTGGTGAGTATGATTTATGCTGGCTAACGATGCTTCAAAATGCTTGTATATGATATACATATACATATACATATACATATACATATACATATACATATACATATACATATGCATATACACATATTGCATATTAATATATGTGTATGTATGTATGTATGTATGTATGTATGTATGTATGTCTGTATGTCTGTGTGTCTGTGTGTCTGTCTGTCTGTCTCTCTGTCTGTCTGTCTGTCTCTCTGTCTGTCTGTCTGTCTCTCTGTCTGTCTGTCTGTCTCTCTGTCTGTCTGTCTGTCTCTCTGTCTGTCTGTCTGTCTCTCTGTCTGTCTGTCTGTCTCTCTGTCTGTCTGTCTGTCTCTCTGTCTGTCTGTCTGTCTCTCTGTCTGTCTGTCTGTCTCTCTGTCTGTCTGTCTGTCTCTCTGTCTGTCTGTCTGTCTCTCTGTCTGTCTGTCTGTCTCTCTGTCTGTCTGTCTGTCTCTCTGTCTGTCTGTCTGTCTCTCTGTCTGTCTGTCTGTCTCTCTGTCTGTCTGTCTGTCTCTCTGTCTGTCTGTCTGTCTCTCTGTCTGTCTGTCTGTCTCTCTGTCTGTCTGTCTGTCTCTCTGTCTGTCTGTCTGTCTCTCTGTCTGTCTGTCTGTCTCTCTGTCTGTCTGTCTGTCTCTCTGTCTGTCTGTCTGTCTCTCTGTCTGTCTGTCTGTCTCTCTGTCTGTCTGTCTGTCTCTCTGTCTGTCTGTCTGTCTCTCTGTCTGTCTGTCTGTCTGTCTGTCTGTCTGTCTGTCTGTATAGATAGATAGATAGATAGATAGATAGATAGATAGATAGATAGATAGATAGATAGATAGATATAAATATAGATATAAATATAGATATAGATATAGATATAGATATAGATATAGATATAGATATAGATATAGATATAGATATATACATGTATATAGATAGATAGATATAGATATTCAACAGCTCACGAAAAATTGGTGGTTTCCTCCCTACGTTCCGGGGGACCACTTCTGGCTGGCACCAGGGGTAAACGTTGCAACCTCTTCTGCCCTGGCACCGCCAACAGACAGCTGCCTCAGCCATAGGCATAGCATGGCACAGCACCAGGCGCACTAAGCTTCCCACCTTCGACCTCCTCTCTTGCCTCAGTCACAGATTGCTTTGCCCGATTGCAAGCCTCCTCTGCCTTGACGAGCCTGGCAGATAGCACAGCACCAGACCCACATTTTCAAACCGGTGGGAAGTTCATGGAAGTTCCACAGTTTCCAGGACTGCTATTGGCTACTAGGATTTTCGCATAAACAACAATCCCTCAAATAAACAATATGAATACATATACACTATTATACACTATACTGTAGAAGTCCAGGTGCAGAATCAGTCGTAGAGTATCAACAACTTGGCAACTGTTGCAAGTTGCAAGTTCAGACCTAAGCTCACTCTAAGCTCACTCTGGCTATTTGATCCGCTTGGACTACGGTGCCTGCTCGAGAGGGAGTCCGTATTGCTCGAGATCCCATGCTTCTCCATAACTTTCCCTTGGTCTTCAAGAGCCTCCAGGAATCTGCATGAGGAATCCCACAGTGCGACACAAGGACTAAAATTGACAAACGCTGGCATGGATCAAAATTTGTGAATCTGACCATGCTTGCTCTAGAAACATGCAGCTCGCAGCCTGAGGCAATGCAGATACAGCATTGCCCAAGTTCGGTAGGTAAAATCCCAAGGTAGACCCCAGCGAGTGAGCACGGGCTGATTTGATTTTTCTTGATGACTCATTGAGTATCCCTGGCCCTGGTGAACGGGCACCATGCCATTGCCCCAAAAAAAGGCTACGGGTCTACAGACATCTACCGAGGAATTCAGTATCGAAGATTTCTGTGACTACTTGCGCAAATAAACCAACAACCATGGGTAGTAGCTGAGTGTTTGTTCCCTCAACCAGGCACCGCTTCTTTACTGAGATTATCATCTTTTGATGCTTGATGAATACCGCCGCTTGATATATTGATGATTGCATGCATGTGCATTTCAATCTCTGTATGTATGTGATTAACTATATGATGTTACATAATCTGTTTGTATATAGACATAAACATATATATATATACATATATATATACACATGTATATATAACTATGATACAACCATGCCTGGCCAGTCATGGTCAACAAATATCAAAAAGCGATCCACAAATCACTGGCCTTCAGGGTTCCTCCCCCCGGGTACTGGCAAGCTGTGCTGCCCGAGGTCGCCACTACCCACAACAATGCTCAGCTCAAGCACCTGAGAGATGTGCTTCAAGCGATCCGTATGAACCGTCAGTTTCCTCGGCCGTGGCTAGCTCCGCAGTCGTTCAATGCTCAATGGCTGATAGCTTTTGCTCGCAAAGCAGCTCGTTTTGAGTGCCAAAAAACAGCTCGATCACAAACCTATTCGACATATTTCAACGATGGGGATACAACCCACATGAAACGAAACGAACAACAGCAACATAGCATAGGGAAGCAACTTGCCACGCAGTCTCACTTCAGATTCTCTCAACTGAGCGGCGGAAATCTCCCCTGCTGCTGGTTATTGTCATCGTTGAAAATCTTTTGTCCTTTAGAATGGCAGCCAAACGCACCGCATCCCACTGCCAGCACCCGAAACAGCTGGTTGTGGCCTGCGAGCAGCTGGATCTCCCATCGATAAATTCCATGTAGGGCTCTGTGTCATCTCCCAACAACCATACCGAGTCACCATGATCACCTGGTGTGCTTCCATGTGCTTCCTTAAGCTCGAAACTTAGTCTCCACCTCAAATGCAGGGCGAGTTTCTTTTCGCAGCCCTTGATCAAGATCGCCTGTCCCTCCATCATATCCTGGATCAAGTTGCAACCGAGTCTTGAAGGATAAACAACTCCATCATGTCCTATTGACGTTCTAAGACTTACGACGGTGCCTTGAAACTTTGGCTGGACCTTACCTGAATTTACCTGACTTTCCTGCGCCCTTTTGTCAGCACCGGCACCAGCATCCAAGCAGATCCCAACACCCACCATGGGTGACGACCAACGAAACCCCCACAGCTTCACAGCTCCTTCCGAGCAAGGCTTCCAGTCATCTCATCCAGCCGCTGGTTGATGCCTACAGGGCAGCGGCAGCGGCAGCTGATGCGCAAGCAAGCTGTGTTTGTTACCAAGGCAATTCTAAGAACAGGCTGATCCCTTGCACCTCTTGCTAGCTATGCTATGCTATGTTCGCTTTGTTGCAATCAGTATTGGTGAAATTGGCTACGGCTGATAGAATCACCCGTATGTTGTAGTCAAGCAATGGCTGAAGAAAGTCTGTGAGCTCCGCGCCATTTTTACAGATCAATCATGATTAATCCATGTCCTGACAACAAGAGAGATCGTGTGTATTGATGACACTCGCGTTCCTGCAAAACAACCGCCTACACCCAGCACAGCAAAACCTGTATCTAGGTGTGTGTGTGTGTATATATATATATATGATATTTTGCATATATCAATGGATGCATGAATTCAGGCTACACTGTCACCCTCGCTGCTGAAAGTCTCCTGCAGGGAGGCTAAGGATTAACCACTGGCTTCCTTTCGACCCACAGGGGCTTATCATGGTCAGAAAATGTGTCTCAATTGGGCTGTTCGGATTTACTTGCTTCCAAGCTCGTAACACATCTCAGCGAAGCGACACTCATTTCTTGGCCGCTCAAGTAGATGAGTTTCCTTGTGGAAAGGAACATCTGCCCAGATGTGTTTGTCTTCTTGCCAAAAATCTATATATGTCTTCGGATGTCCCCATTCCGGGAGGTGGACATCAAGCCATTCAACCTTGAGGCATGTGCTACTAACAAAGAAAACTGCAATTTCTGAAGAAGTGTTTCCAAACAAAAAGACAACAATCTCAGCCGCTAGTTTTCATTTTTATACCTGGCTGTCTTTCAGTCTGCTGTTGACAAGCACCATCCAAGCAAGTAGTAGGTATTGGAAGGATCCGTAAGGTATACCATGATTACCATGGGAAATTTCGAGGTGGAGCCGCTTTGCCTCTTCAGGCAGTTTTGTAGGTCAAAGAGGTACTCTTGTCTTCATCTTGAGAGCTGTATGTTTACATTTTTTACAGGTGAGCCATAGTGTACCGATGGCTTTCCAGCCGCAAGTGGTATCCCAAGGGAGCAAGCTGCCCCCGTCTCAGGCAGGCACCCTGTTTGAACTGGTTGGTCTCAGTTTTCGCAAGCTCCAGGGACTCTAACCATGCCTTGCAACTGGACGCAACTAGTTGGCGGCGGGCGCACCAAGCGACGGCGGAATGAACAATAGGCATGTGCATTTGTTAGAAATTGTTAGAATACAGATTGGTGCGATTTACAATGTGCAACATTGAGTCAAGAATAACAACGACAATGACAATGACAATGTGAAGTTTTCAATCATCAGAGAAGAAAGGAAAGTGAGACAAGCAATATCAACAAAGGAAAGGTCAAATCAAGACTACCAAAAAATGCGGGAGATGTTAACAGCAAAAATGATGGAGATGAAATCGTACAGTAGAATCCTACACTGCGCCCATATGTAGAACAAACTTCTTCAAGAGTTGGGAATATGCAAAAGAATGAGAAGCGTGCTTTGTTTGGAACATTAATGAACATCCTGACCACCAACTCGCAAGTATCGCGCGAATCAGTCTAGACTGATTTAGATGCAGGGCTTACAGTACTACAATTTAATTACTCAAGTAAGCAAGTCTGTAAGTAAGAACAGTTACTAAACACATCAACTGATCCAACCGAATCCAACAGCTTAAAAGTTTCTCCGGTGCCTTGAGGGTAGAGAGCAGCTGTGAATTCTCCTCGCAAGTCTTGCCCAGCTCTTGGGACCTTGGTACCACGGTCGATTCCCGGTGGGTCCCAGGTTCTCTAAAGGCGGTTCCATTCGAGGCAGGGAGATGCTAAACAGAAACCCCGGGCACTCAGAGATCCCAAAAGGCCTGGAGGCGCTGCGAAGGACTTTTGACATGCTGATCGCTGCTGATCTGAAGTACCTTCTCTTGAGAAAGGGAAGTGAGTGAAGCAGTGTTGAGCATGTTGCTTAGCAGTTGTTGCTTCTGTGGGTCCGCGCTGCAATGCTAGCTGCTCCACGTTCCGCTCAAGAGTGTCCTTTGAAAGGCCTTCCAACAGCGCATCTTGCACTGAATCCTGCACAGGGCATCATTGGCAACTGGCGAAACCGTAAATATCAGATTGATGGATCCTTGGGCCTCTTTAACCCAGAATGCATTCCTTGGTTTTCACGCCCTGGTCATCCCATCGAACTGATCAAAGGGAACTCCTCCGTGTCCTCCGTCTAAATCAGCTGTACACACATGTGCATATCTATGTACTTATACGCAAGTACGCAGGATTCTAAGTGCGTGAGTACGTAATAGTACATAAGTACATAGGTATGCAAGTATCTCTGCATGTTGTACCATATGCACATGTGTCGTGTATGTTCTATTTGTACGCCGTGCATCAGCTTCGGTACGATAACCACGCCATCAGTGTCGATGTCGCAGATATTCGCAATGTTCCTTCATCCTCCCATTGTCTAAGTGAGGATGCCACTGTGGCCAAATATGGCACGACATATCGGCTTTGGCAAGTGTCCTTCCCAACGCTTCATGATGCTTCATGCAATGTCTTGTATGTCCAACATATTCCCACATTAGATCAAACGAATCCAATCCTGTAGGAAAGGAGACCGTCCCTCATACACGATTGGAAGTGTGTCCCAGCTCAAACAACACGGTACATAAGAAGCCCGCTGAGGACCATGTAACAAGCCGGGCTGAGTAAACCGAAAACATTGAACGTGACTTGCTGTGCTTTGTATGGAGTCCACTTGAGCCAAACTTGGCCACCGAAAAAGGGTTGATCACAGCATATGGTACATTGTACGTGTGCGCCTTGGCGATTCCTCTGGTATCGATTTTCCTAAAGCAGCAAAGATTTGTAACATTCATCACCAGCCATTGCTGCCACACCATGATGTTCCAGGCATCCTGTGGATTTCGGTTCTAGGGCGGATAGGATTGGATAGGGATTGAAGCCTAACCCCAATCCACTTCCACCGTTCCACCTCCGACCCCGAACACTCCTGTCCTTCCTTTCCAATGCCGAAGTGCTTGCGCGCAACGATGTCAGCTCGCCATCTTGGCGACGTTCCACTTCGCGCAGCTGCATCTGCCACGTGGAAACGCTGCTGCGACGTGGAAACCAGGTGGCACCAAAGGTGACAAGCAAAGAATTGTGGCTGTGGCTCATGGAGGAAGAAACCCACACCAGACTATGATGTGGTGTTATAGGTGTTGATCTTGCTGTTGCTGTTGGTGTTTGTGCCTGTGATGGTTGTTGTTCCTGTTCTTGCTTTTGTTTTCTTTCACTAGATTGGAAAGGGCCAAGGAATTCTGGGACCCACAATTCCAAGATGTTGACTGTCCTTCTTCCGGAGAGTTCAGATTTTCTGGACCCAACCTCTTTGCCTTGTGTGCATTGCCAACTAGCGTTTTTCAACATATTGTTTCAACAGGCATGGCATATTGTTTCAACACACTTCACTATTGGAGATATTGGAGCCTATCCTTACATAGGCTTCCTCTATTATTGGTTTGCAAATCAATGAAATTCTATAAATACATCATGGCATTGCCTCAATGATCTCGATGGACAGCGACCAAATGATTGATCCGGACGATGGGACGACCGGACGCACGATGAAAGCCCAGCCTCAACATCCCGTTTTCCAGCGACCTGCCAGCGGCACGGAACTGCGGAACGTGCTGTCCACTCTGCTAACCACCGCAACCTCAAAGGTGTCCAGCTCTCATGTTTTCGTTGTGCCATGGTTGGGCCAAAACGATATCCCAACTTTTCACGCACAAAACCCTGCCTGACGCATTTCCAATTGATGGACACGAGTGAAAAGCTTCCGGATGTCCTACAACGAGATGTTTGGTCGTGCTTAGTGTTGGCTTATCTTAGTGCCCAGATTGGTTGATTATCCTCATGATTTGTTGGGACACAGATCTGCTCCAAAACCACATAAAGGCAACAGGGTCAGTCAGGCTGCCAACCGTTTAGAGGCATCGATAGTGTTGCCACGTGCGCGGGTCTCTCCTCCAAAACGCCCTGCATGTCATCAATGGAGAGCGAGTCCATGGCGCCGGCATGAATCGATTGGTTACGATGTGAGGTAACCACATTTTTTCCACATAATATGTGACCAAGGTTTCTCTGCAAAGCTTCAGAGCATCACGAAGTTGTGCGCATGATCTTACTTTTCGAACTGAGATTCCAGACTCCTGGCTGAAAAGAGTAGTGTAGTGTATATATGTGTCTATCCTATCTTGCCAAGGTGTCAACAAAATAAAGGCAGCATGTTGCATTCTGCATTCGTGCCACAATCCCGTGAGTTGTTGGCCGTTTCACAGCGATGGCTGCCCATCTAAAATGGCCCTTGAAGCAAGCAAGCGGTGTTTCTTTGCACCGATGTGCGCCGATGCATTGCCCCAGAATGAACGGTGACCACTGTACTGTAGTCACAGTATCCTGGTTTGGTTCATCAAATTTGGTGTTGTATGCAATCTGGAAACATTATTGAAACATCCCTGGTAGATCCTGGTAGAAGTTCACCAAGTCGGGCCAAGTGATGCTGGTGTGTAAGTTTGATTGTTCCAGCCTCAGAGTCGAGCTTTGCCAATGCTGCACGCTTGGCCTGAGGAACAAGTTGTTGGTTGCAAGCAGTTTAGGATTGTGAAACTTTATGAACTCCCCACAGAATCTGCAATTTCAGCAATCTAATCTAGAAATTCTCAGGGAGGTCTATGGCCAGTCAAATTTGAATTCCTACAAACCAATCGAAACTGGAAGCAGTGGCTACACCCAATCCTGCGCACATCCTGACACTTACGGTTGATCTGATCTATCTAATCTATGTGTGCATCTACACATCTAGTCTATTCGTGCATTTTTTTGTGCCATGGCCTATGTTTCTGCTGGCGCAATATGGGGTTACCAGCTGTTGCAGGTCCACTCCAGTGGTTACCTGAGCAAAGGCCATCAGCTCGGCCTCCATCAAAGCTTTTTTCTTTGCCTCACCGGAAGACGACGTTTGGACTACTGGAGGCCACGACTCCAATTGGGGATCAATATTAAGCCTCCAGGGAACAAGCAGGTGAATATTGGGATGTTCAATTATGGGTACAGGGTAGTGACCCACTGCCAAATCATTGAAGAGGGTTTACCGGGTTCACCCCCTCATATTTCCGCTGCACAACGCGACCATCATGAGCTCCAAACCCTCCAGGACTGCTGATGCTTTTGATAGTAGACATCTGTTCGAGCAGTCAAGTTCTTGACAATGCTTTGCTCCTGTTTCAGTTTCAGACTTTTGGGTTCGGCCTCGGGGCTTCAAATTTCTGAGTCGCAATTTCCAATAATAGCGCGCGATAAAAAATGAACGTGATAGCGACGATTGAAAAAATGAGTAATCACGAAAGAGCATCAACGACGTAGCCCCGATAACCAAAAAAATATCAAAACTAAAACTTTTGATAGCCTAACAAAATGGTTGATCCTGTCTCTTCCAATATCTCAACTTTTTCGTGGCCTCAATCTTCACTCAAAGGGAGCATTCAATGAGTGTTTGATACAACAGGACCCCTGATCAGTGTTGAAGTCAGAAGCCTGGCTTTAACAAAATGTACATTGCTATACGGTATACTGTCTTTTCTTAATGATCTTGTCCTGTTTCCAGGTGGTCTTGTCAGTGTTACTCCAACCTTGTTGTTGTTTCCAGGTCCTTGTCATGGTATTGCACGAGGCTAATCCACATGGTGCTTTCTCGAAATAGGGATTCCCCCAGGTATCATCCTTTAGATTAACTATTTATAGCAATAAACTCAGCATTTTGGGGGGAGGGATCCCTATTTTGAGAAACCACCACGTACATCCAACAAGATCCAGACCTCACCAAACCAACCCATTCACTGCCTCCAGCAGCTTTTCGACATCGCTTTTGTCATCGGCCT
Source organism: Symbiodinium kawagutii (assembly GCA_009767595.1). NCBI lineage: Eukaryota > Dinophyceae > Suessiales > Symbiodiniaceae > Symbiodinium > Symbiodinium kawagutii. Next base: position 160,269 of record VSDK01001892.1, on the reverse strand, counting down.
GACCCGAAACCAACCAACCGCTTGCCGAGACTTGGTGGCTGGTAGTCCTAGGATTCGTACATCCAAAGGCAAGCTCCAAGCTGGATACAGTTCAATGAATCCCCCGACGATAGAATTTGCGATACAGAATTGTACATATTTAATCTTGTTAGTTGGAGGCACTACATCCGGTTGGTGACTTTAAAAAACAGGCAACCTTCCTTTTAAAAATACTCCAGCTTTATATCTTTTTCGACAAAGATGGATAGAGGATGATAAAGGAAAGTAGATCAACCAAAAAACATTTGAAAAAAAAAACATTCTAAGTACCCAACTTTGGGAACAAGTACAAGTACCATCCTCTCTATGGGCATACCATCCTCTAGGTGTCCTCTATCTCTATGATTCTCTATATCTCATGCTCTAGCTCCTCCTCTACATGCTATCTCTGCCCATTGAAGTTTTTATTGGTTTCCAGTTTTCAGAGATTTCCAGCTACATACTCTATCTACTGAAGTTTCTATTGCAATATCCAGCTTACAAATACATGGTGGACAGCTATATCACTAAAATCCATATCACTATCATATCACATATTATAGGTTGACATAGGTTGGCCATGATGATAAGAGATGCCCAGTAATATACATCTATATACTAGAATCTTTATACATCTAGACTTCATCCTATAAACATCATGAACCCTCACGCATAAACCTTTTAATCCTATCATTAATCCTCTTGAGTCCTCACGTGTCTAAAAACCTCATGAGTCCTCATGTCTTCCAGCTACTGGAACTTCATGAATCAAGACTCCAGCTCATAAACCACGATAAACGTATTGAATCCTTATGAAATCTTAATGAAAACTTCATGACATCCCCAGCCTCTCATCCCAGCTGTCCACTTCTCACCGCAACTGTGCCTTGGCCGACTTCGCTGCTGGCGCCTCTGCCGCGCCGTCGGCGGGGCCTTGGCACTGGAGCCGTCCGTTTCCAGACAAACCAACTCACAATGACAAAGTAACTGATATTGAAATGAAAATGTACAAATAGATATGGGGTACACGTAAATCAAAATATACACACATACATAAATATATATATATATGTTTGATTTATTTATGTGCATACAAAAATCTAAATATATTCAAAAACAACTGTATATATACATATACATAGACATAGACATAGACATAAACATAGACATAGACGTATACATAAACATATACAGAAACATTTACATATACATATACATGTGCATATACATGTACATATACAAATACAAATACATATACATATACATATACATATACATAAACATGTATTGATATTTTTATATGCTTACCGGCCTCGAATGACCCTACCTTTTTTCAAGCTGATTGCGCACTTTGCCTGCAAAAGTTTTTGCTTTTGACACTATAATCAACCCAGTATAGTTGCAGCCTATTGCTGGCGTAACTGTTGCTCAAGCTGGTACATGAACAAGTCTTCTATGCATCAGGTTCGTCTTATCAACCCAGTATAGTTGCAACCTATTGCTTGAGCAACTTTGTTACAAGAACAAGGTTTCCATGCATCAGGTTCGTCTCGTCTAATCGACCCAATCTCCCCTTTGTCTCCCCTTTGTCTTTCCTTTGTCTCCCCTTGTGGCTCTGGATCGGCGCTTTGTTTGCCGCTGCTCTGCCGTTGCTCATGCTTGTCTCCTCTTTTCTCCCTTTGTTTCCCCTTTGGGTCCTTCCTTTTGTTTCCCTTGCTGGGTCTGGATCGGCGCTAGTTGGGGTCTATGCTGGCGTAACTTTACCTAACAAAACAATTTATATTTGTTCTTTGATATTTTTACAAAAACATAGATGCAAGAAACATATATTTTCAGAAAATATCTTTGTAAATTTAAATATAGAAAATAAATTCATTCAATTGTAATATTATTTTTTCCTGCTTGTAATTATTAACGTTCGTCCAAAACCAGCACACGGCTGGCGGACAGCGAACCGACGCGGTCCGCCATCC
>VSDK01001892.1:143308-158228 GCA_009767595.1 Symbiodinium kawagutii | reverse complement strand
ACTGGGGGAAGCGGCGGCCCAAGTTGCCCCGGCCACTCTTGCTGTTGAGCGCCTTTTCAAACGCTGCCGGGCAACAGGGAGGGCAACGTGGCCCATCCGGCGGTTGACCTTCGCCGCTTCGCCGCCCTCGCCAAACACGCACGGCGCAGCTTGGTCTAGCCCTGCGTCTGCCACGTACGCCTAAGCAGTACGAAGGCATGGCTGCAGGCTGGCAGGGGGGCTGACAGCTGGTGAGCCAAAACTACGGGGCGGAAAATAACGCCAGAGCATTCCCTCGAGTTCCACTGCACAACCTCCAGAGGGAAGGTATCGGAAGATCGCTTCCTCGACCGAATTGATCCAATCACCTCGGGACACATCCATACAAGACATGCAAGGGAGACAATGCGCTTTGATAGTGGCGCACCACCGAAGAAGAGGAATAAGAATAAGCTCTCTGGCCCACAAAAGGATACCATCCAGCAGTCACTGTACCCCGTAAGGAGGTCAACCTCTCAACCGAAAGCTGTCGGTTGGTTTCACACAGCAGCTGACACATTCGTTTGGAGAAAGAGGAAGGGACCTCAGCAGAAGTCTGAAACCTCTCCGGCGCAACATCCACACTAGGGAGCGGGGCAAGCGCATGTTCCCACGAATTGAGAAATCCCAACGCCTGCGAAAGGCTTTGGACCGCCTCGACCGGCTGCAAACCCGGGGTTGGGGCCGCCAAGGTTCTTAGCACCGGATCATCAAAGGACCTGCGTACTGCTTCGTCCTCAATTGCAACTGGCCTTCGAGGAAACGCACCGCAGGGGCGGCACCCAAAGACCAGCCACTAGGTAGTGGGCCCCCACCAAGAACTTCCAACCACCGTTCCACCATGTCACCATGTCACTCCCAAGCGTTCAACCCCAACGCCTGCGAAAGGCTTTGGACCGCCTCGACCGGCTGCAAACCGGGGTTGGTGGCAGCCAAGGTTCTTAGCACCGGATCATCAAAGGACCTGCGTACTGCTTCGTCCTCAATTGCAACTGGCCTTCGAGGAAACGCACCGCAGGGGCGGCACCCAAAGACCAGCCACTAGGTAGTGGGCCCCCACCAAGAACTTCCAACCACCGTTCCACCATGTCACCATGTCACTCCCAAGCGTTCAGTCGCTAACAGCCGCACCGGCTGGTAGGAGCTTGAGCCCACAGCTCTCGCAGCACGAGCCCTCCTCCCAGCTCCCTGGAGGGTCGTGCTGCACAACCTGCGTCCCTTGCCGGAAGTAATACTTCAGGCAAGGACGGGTCGGCGCCTCCATGGACGTGGCAGGCCGAAGCTGTCGTGCTCCACGACTGCTTCCAAGGCATCCCAGTTGAACAACTTGGAGCCGTCGTCCGCCGCCACCTGGAGCAGGGCGAGTGCTACCTCCAGGGGCTCTCCTGCAGCAAAGGCCAGCTCCCCGCGGGAAGCCTCCTCCACCGACGCGATGGCCTGGCAGTTCGCTACGCATTCGGCCTCGAAGTCGAAGAAACCTTGCTCGGTGGCCTCCACTGGCTCCTCCGGAACTTGAAATCAATGAATTGTTCGAACTCGCAGCGTCGTTGCAGCATGAAGTCAACGCATTCTTCTCGCAATCGTGCCTTGGTGGGCGGAACCACACTGAGGGCTCTGAATGCGCCAGGGAAAGGAGACGCATGACCCCTCTGGGGATTGATGGCTTTGGGACCCTTGGGCGCGAAGTGATGGCACAAAGAGGCGCCAAATTAGCTGGCTTTCGTAAAATTCCAAAATTCAAAACAAACAGACTATACATTGGCAAGTTCATGTCAGATTTTTGTTTTGGATTTTTGAATTTTGGAATGCCCCAAATTTCCCAAATTCCAAGATTCCACAAAAAAGACATAAAAAGACTATATATACATTGGCAAGTTCATGTCAGATGTTTGTTTTGGAATACTCGTTTTTATTTGGAATTTTGGAAATTTCCAGCGTATAGGTGTTTTTTTTGGATTTTGGAATTTTGGAAATTCTCATTGTTCTGAAGATAATTTTGTGATTTTGGCTAAATGTCCAATGTTTTTTGACTAGTTTTCAAAAGACATGAACTGGTTTTTGGGACAAGGACGCAAAAACCATGGTATGCGCAGTGTTTTTGTAGGTTGAAGGAAGCAAACAATACATGACATGTAAGCAATCATCTTGAAATGGAAGCCGAAATTCGGCCTCCGTTTTTTTACATTTCAAGTTCATTTATATTTCATTGTATGTGTATTGTTTTGTACAGAGGCTATGTTTTTTCATGGTATTTGCATGTTTTTTGTCAATTATACATTCTACATTTCTAAGCTCTATACTATCACCGAGAGCAAATGGACTCTTGAGGTAGGTCCATTCGAGCCCGGTGACCATATGTATACAATATATTTATGTATATACATATAATACATATATACATATATATATATATGTATATATATGTATCATGCATATAGATGCCATTTCTTTTACTCGGCAATTGGGTTAGTGATGTCATCCTGCTACCAATGAATGCACTGTCCTCACTGAGGATGTGCTTCAGGGACATAGGTTGCATCCAGTGCCCGGGTACGTGAGACATTATGCTGCCACCATCCCCTCGACTATTTCGTCAAAGTGTACAGTAGGATCAACAACAAGCAGTGGGTAGTTGGTAGCTAACAAGGGTTGATAACAGCAGTGGTTTACAATAGTCAAACAACAGCAACAGCAACAACAGCAAAACGGTCAACGGTTGTGACTGGTCGGATCATGGTTGCAGCCACTACCACTCTGGCTTCCCTTCATCGCTTTGTCAGCAAAGCTGACGTTGTCAGCCAGGCGGTTCGGTGAAATAAGCCACCAAGAATTCCAAGACTAGCCACCTCCTGGAGGCGGAGGTAACTATCTGCTAAGGTTGCTTCCCAATTTGATTTCCTAGCACGCAATCACTGGTGCTAGTCATGGCAAGACCAATGGTTTAACTGCTTGGCCAAGACGACCTGGTTTCGTTCCGAAACTGATGTGTAGAACGTATCTTCAAGACCAGTTAAAAACTCCAGAAAAACTATGGAAACTACACAAGAAACTGAAGAAAACAAAAAACTCTAGAACATTGATGAAAAAATGAATCTTCACCAACTGCATGCAATTGCTGTCACTGAGATTTACGCGTTTTGACTTGCCGTTTGTCACAGCAGCATCCTTCAGGGCAGAGCTTTGATGATTGATGAAAAACACAAGGCAGGAGTGAAGCAAAACATTCTTTGACCACTTCCCCCAGGCATCCTGTGTGTCAGGAAGGTCACCCATCTCATCGCAAAAACTTGCTGTCCCTGTGACTTTCTGTCTTGCTTGCAAGGGTGCTGATCGCTCCAAAATATGACCTTCTTCATGAAGGCTGCTGGCTCAGTGCTAGTCGTGCAAGGTCGAAATGGGTTGGAGAGACGGGCTGCTCCATGCTGCTCCAAATGATGGCTAAATTATCCGAAACTTCTGTACAGTGCTCCATTGCGACAGCTTGAGCAAAAGTCAAGTGAGAACCGACTCCATGATACCGACCGACTGCCAAATGCTGTGTTTTCACAGAATCAATTGTTAGATGTGCCAAGCAAAGAACACGGAGATGGCACCATGGTCAAAAGATTAGCCAGGTCACTGCTTGATGGCTTGATTCAAACACAGTTCATTGCCCAAGCCAGAAATATGGTGAGTTGGGCTGCAAAGAGTTGAAACTGGCGTGATCAGTGGTTTCACAATGCAATGACCACAACAAAACAGCCTCTACTGGGGGTCAGAAAAGCAAATGAAATTGCACATCCTTTGCTGAAAGTCGTTAAACGTTCGCATTTTCGGATATAATCCAAGAAAAAGATGAGAGAAATCAACTCATATACATTCATATACCACATAATGAATATGTCTTCCATTTCCGAAATGAGCTAAAAGTCAGGCCCCGGTCATTGTTTTGACCACCGCGTATGATCGATCTGACCATCAGCTGCACGGTCAATCATCTTTGTCATCGTCATCATCTTTCTTTTTCCCACCTGAGAACGGGAGGAATGGGACAGCAACACTGAGCCTTCCAAGAGCCACTTCCCATCAAAGCAGACTGAGGTAGCTGCCAAAAATGTTCAGAACGTTGAAAAAAATGTATGCAACCTTCAACAGGCTGCGACAAGCTCTGATAAAAAAATAGAAAACATGTGCAAACAGAATCTTATTGCATCAAGTGCAACTGCAGGCAGGTTCTTTTCTCTGAGCTCAGAACAAAAAGTCCACCCAGCACATATGGCAGCCAGTTGACTGGCGCAGGACCCAGGATGTGAGAAATGACCCAAACGATCTTACTACATGGCTGTGATGCTGTGGCTCAACGTGTTGATCAAAATGTTTACAGTAGAATCATCCTTCCAATTTTTCTGCATGTCTGCAATAGTCCGATGATTTTGAAGCTCCACGCAGAATGCCGCCAGGAAACTGGCAACATTTGAGTCATGTTCAAAACCCCAAGAAGCCCAAAACACCCTGTAGTTTTGGTAGTCATTTACACATCCGCAATGCATGAAACAAAGGAAATGGCTCATGTCTATATTGTTGCTCTTAGGCAGTACGAACCCCTGATCAATCAAGAGGTGATGGGCACTCTTCGACACTTTGCAGCTTGTTGGCGCAGGGCTGCCCTCTCTTCAGGGGCAACCAGGCAGGCTGCAATACGGTTGAGTTACTGGTGTTCCATTTCTTCCTTGTTAGGCATGGCACAAACCAATGACCATCCAGCTACTGGTACCCAGCACTTGTCGGCTGCTAAAATCTTTCCTCTCTTTCTTCTTTTTACTCTTCTCCCAGACCACCTCTCTCTTTCTTCTCTTTCTTCCATTTTCTTCTCCCACACCACCACCACCACTATTTGCTCCTTCTCCCTCTGTTTCTCCAATCAATTAAGATTCCGCTGTGCCACTAAGTCTGCTACATACCAGTGGGAGCGGAGCAGAAGGAAAATGGAAGCAACACAGCTGTGAACGAGCAGAAGCCTGGCAATAGCAACAGAACCCAAGGAACCCAAGCGCCTCTTTCTTTCTTCTTTGCTTCTCTAATGACCTCCAATCTCTCCTCAATCCTGACAATTGGAGTCATCCAGCTCATGGGATCAACAACTCGATGGAGCACCAGGCCTCTTTTGTCTTCTGGCCTCCTCCTCTTCCTCAGCAGTTGCCTGGTGCTTTCGGAGAAGCTGATGTTTCACGCTGTTTCACGCTGCCTCACGATGTTTCACTGCACTTGCGCTTGGCCTCGAGTTCGGGCAATCCTAACTCTTTTCTGCGCTTGCGCTCCTCAAGGGGGTTGATGCAGTTGTGTCACCAAATGGCCTCCGTACTGAATCAAGCACTCTGTGCTTTCTCAGCAAGTCGATCAAATCGAAGTTCAGCATTTTTCAGTTCTGAGCCAACCGCAAATCTGAATAGCACTAGGTTGAGTTGGGATCACAATGCGCACACATGCGCACGATGGTTCCCAATGGTTCAGCATGATTCCAACGCGCCGTCATTCCGTTGACACAGGCGACCCTCCGAGTTTTCCTCTGCAGCAGCAATGAGCCGGCGACGCTTCTTGAGTTCCTCGCCCGACAAGTTCGATGGCAACATGGCGAGCTGGGAAGTTTTATCGACCAACCAATGGGTACATCCCAACAGCTCGACTAGTTTGATCAATGAGGGGATGTTCACCAGGAGTACAGGCGCATTAATCCACAGTATTGATGGTCACATGATGATGGTTGTCATTGTCATTGTGATCGCAAAATCAATGCATGGACCAATCGATTGACTGTGACGACGACCATGATACAAATAACGATCGATCAACCTTTCAACACTGAACTGACTCGACGCTTACAGATCTTACAGGTTTATTTTTCAGGGACCCAATTGACATACGCACACGATCGCGCGCAACTGTTGATCGGAAGCGCAGGAGCCACCATCTGTTTTTGGACGGATAAGGAAGGGTCTATCCGTGGGCGTTCCCACGTCATCCTAGAAATCATGACTTACATCTACAAGGAAAGAACCAACTTTGGGGTACACCTTTTACGGACGTAGCCACATCTGGTGCAGGAAAAAAAGTGACGGGTTGCCCATGGCCCAGCCCATCGTCGCCTAACTCCCAGCCGTATGGGACAGGCTGCTGCAATGCCACGCCTCGAAACTCTTTTCCGCCTCTTCTCGCTCCTGGAGCAGCTGCACAACGGCTAACTGGAGACCCCGGAGACCTCCCCTTCGCGCCTTCATCAGCTGCTTGTACGCCACTGGATCCTCCTTTTTCAAAGCTTCCAACTCCTTGTCCTGCTCCCTGTCTTGCCTGTGCCAAGAAATCATAAGAAGTCAAGAAGTCATCAGTTCAAGGTCAGCTCCCTGTCCTTCGAAATGACTATATAACATGTCCTATGGTCGGGTTTGTCGGTCTGTAAGTTTTTTTCAGATGACATTTGGCAAGGCAAGGTCGGCTTGGCTCGAATAATTGGCGGTGTTCAACTTTGACTTCTAACCATCAGGGCACTCAAGAGTAGGACGTAGAAGAGAACACCTCACCAAAAGACTTAAAGAATCATCTTATATCATCTTATATTATCTTCCTGCTTGAAAGGAACGAGACTAACAACACGAAAATCTTCTCCAATCCGCAGTGACAAGTCCTTCCAAGCCTGATCTTTTCGATGGCGGCACTGCGGCCAGCGCGTCGCTTCGCCTGGCTGGGACTCCCATGGACTCCCAAAATGATTGAAGGATGCCCAGAACTGAAGGGTTCAAAGGGTTCAAAGGGTTTAGGCTCATAGGATTTCATGGGATTTCATTTGGATTTCATGGGGATTCATGAGCTAAAGCTGAATGGCTAAATCTATACAGCCCGTGTCAAACAACAAAGAAGGGAGTATCTAGCAATGAGCATATTACACACCAAAGACGACAGATTTGACACGAACAAACCAATGCACCACATCCATCCACATCCAACATTCTTTCAACGAAACCAAACATTGCTAGAAGCACCCGCCACTCTTGCTTCTCGGCATAGTCCTGGGTCCAGCTTTGCAAAGGCAGCTCTATGCCATGAGGCTATGCCGTGCCCATCTTTCATATTGATTTAAAGAAAACGCAGGTTGATTCAAAGGAGTTGGAATCCTGGATTGTGGGATTGTGATGACTTCAAAGACCAGGAAGCACATCGCACACTATGATCTGCCGATCTCTGGAGGAGGTTCCCAGGAACCAATCCTGGGAACCAACCAACCGACCAACCAACCAACCAACCAAGCAAGCCTCACCATAGCTTTGAGCCCTGTCCTTCTCAGACATGCCCAGCTCGTCAGTGGGGCCATCGCCATCCGAGGCCTTGTGGTGAAACCCTAGAGTGATCCATAGCTCCGAGGGTGGGACAACATGACCCTGGCAACAAATTGTCGTTTCTCAAGTCATAGGGATCCCCCAAATCATTCACTATCAGTTCATTGCCGAGTGACTGACATTCCTATTGATGGCCACTCATGTGCTTTGGCAGTTGTGGGATGCCGTGCGGATGCTGATCAGCAAGAACCAACTTACAGTCAGTATTGCAGGGGATAGCACTCCACACACCCGGCCTCCTGCTTGGGAAGTGCCCAAGATAGCACCTGCTGACACATGGGACCCCAGTACACTGACATCAACAGTGATGAATCATACCTTCATCAATGAGATTTGATGCAAACTCAAGTGACATTCAGTATCCTTTCACTAGCATCAATGCATTAATCATCAACCTGCAAGCGTCAACCGGTTACAGTACCATCAAGCATCAACAGGCCGGGCAAACCCCTGCACACTTGGGTGTCAAGTCTTCTCTTGCTGTCCAGGTGGAAAGGCACAGAGCCGTATCGTCCGAGAAGAAGGCCTGAAAACAGACCGTGAACCACGATCCCTTGAGGAAAGACACACAGATTCAACCTGAAGATTAGACATCAAGCTACTTGAAAGGGTCCCTCGTCTACAGGAGATCCCTCCAAGTTGATAGACACTTTACAAACATACGCTTGTTCAACTCGTATTGGTACAGGCACCTGAAAACCTCGAACAGATCGTTAGTTCTTGGAGGGTAAGTGGGGAAGCCTATGGAAGCCTGATTTCTGGACAGCCCTGACCTCATCGCAGGACTTGACAATATCATCTGCGCATGCTGCATTCAGCGCGATGAAGTCTGCACACTCTGAGGAGATTTCTGTGGGGCCTTAGTCATGGAACTGTCGATGGAGTTGATGGGAACGTCCGTTCATGTCCATGGGCTTCCTGAATTGATGCGAATATATGCAAATCGTCCTACCGATTATGACATAGATCGTTTTCATAATGTTTCACATCCATCAGCAATGCCTTGGTACATTGCCAACATCAGCCAACAAAAAAGAATGGTGTACATTCTATATATCTGTACATACATGGAGCATCATGGAACCTATTGTTCTTGAAGCATGTCACAATGTTTAGAGATCCCATATCAACCACCATCAACCACCATCAACCACCATCAACCACCATCAACCACCATCACTCCAAGTTTTGGTCAGCCCCTGCAACCGAAACGAACAAACGGCCACTACTTTGGATACTTGGTCTTGACACTGTCATCCCTGGCAAGGCAGTCGTAACCACGAACCAAGGGCTCCACTCTCGTGTTCGGACTTGTCCTTGAGACACCTGACAGTTTACTAAGCTGACTGCAGGCGAACAGAAAATTCAGCAGTCGCTGGCCCGAGATTTCAGGAGAACAAGAACTGAGAACACCCTAAAATTCACAGAATTCTCATACTCCACCGCCCAAACGCTGTCCATCGCTGTCCACTCGGAATCATTTTGGGACGTGAACAGTTGGATTGGTGTCGACAAGAGCCGAAGACAAACGGCCTGGCCAATTCAGAGCTTGCTCGCTCGGGACAAGCGCTCTGCACCTCTGCTTCACATGGATGTGCAACCTCGGTCACCAAGTGAGTGTCCAATGAAAGGATATGGTCTGAGCTGTCACGAGCTGCTGGGGCAGTCATTCAAGAAGAGTCCATTGTGAATTGAACCTTGTCACAAGGTCATGTAGAATAACGTGTTGTTGAGATGCAGTCTTTACCCGATCCAAAAACGGGTCACTGACCTGCTACAGAGTCCTGCAAGCAAAGAGCTGTATATAAAACAAGGGTGTGTATGTTGGGAATTGTTGGTATCTGAAAGTACTGGTATATACATTTCCGGGGAATCCACGAATTGGGCTGATGTGTTCAGCTGTGAAGGAGAACATGCCAAAATAGTTTGCTATCAGTATCGTATTTAGGGGCTGCGAAAGCCAGGGGTCAAACGGTTTGGACCCACACCTCTGGCCATCAACACGAGATACTCGTGCATGCAATATCAAAGTCTCCCTGGTCCAAGAGCTAAGAATGCGGACTGCATGCATCAGGCACACCGCCAAGCAGACCTAAGCCAAATGGATTGTTTTTACAGGCTCAAACCAAAATTGATAAAATTGAAGGTCTGGAGTACTGTCCTGCATGGAATGCATGGATTGCACTAGCATTGTCAAACTGCGAGTGTGCGAGGTTCCAATGGATAGCCCCGTCCCACCAAAATGTTTAGTCAGCAGAGTCAGTAGCATGGGCAGGATGCTGATTGGAGTTCCCAAGGTGCCAGGCAAACAATACGACCTCCATCAACCTCCAACCAGCATGGGGGTCCCTGTCGAGACATCATGGAACCAGCACCTGCTGCTAGGCTCAGACCCTGGCCAAGCGATACATGGCACCAAAACTGCCCATGGCACTGCAGGCCGCACGGCCGCGGGGCAGCATTCACCCCGTTTCAAATGGTGCACCCTGAAATCCAAAAGTGACATGTTTCAATGGTTTTCAAGTGAAAAAAATCAAATCTAGAGGTTCACAACTTTTACATATGAGAGATGTACATGTCTGTCCGGTCCAGTTGTTTCAAATACTCTCAAACTCTGTTTCCTCTGCAATCTTTGGCCACAAGTTTTCACCATAGCAGTCTCAACTAGTGCGGTTCTCTGCATTTGGAACCCGACCTATGTTGTGAACTTTCCCATGCTGCAGACCGGAAAAATCCTGAAAGAAGCTATGGACGATCTGTGGCACACTGTCACACCATGTTCCATGTCATTCCATGTCCACCTTCCACTGCATCCATGAAGTCTGTCTGCAACATCGCACCTGAGTTCTTTCGCAGAAATCTTGTCACCAAGTTGTCAGAAGCCACAGCTTTGAGCCAAGACAGAATTGGAAGGGAGGCAGCAGAATTTACAACATGATGTCAGGGGCTGACGAATCCGCGACGAATCCGGAACATAACATATGATTGTCCAAAGTGATCGGAAGTGTTGCGACTTTGTCTTTTTTCTAAACCGATGAGGGGCAGCTCCCACTGCAATCAGCACAGACTTTCAGCCGACGTGCAGGACACTAAAGTGGCCGTGGGCCGAGGATAAAGGGTCCCGCCCAAACAGGGGCTTTAGGGTCCCCAATTTGGATGATCCATGCCCAAGGGTTGCCACCCTCAGAAGAGGTCGTACTTTGTCCTCTTCCAATCTTGCGCCTGCAACGAAAGCACTAGGAAGCCTCTTCACACCACAAAAATACTGAATATCAAGGTGCCATAGCCATCCATAGCCATCCATAGCCATCCATAGCCATCCAACTGCAAAGCTGGGGACAAACATGGCATCTGCACCCCGCAGCACAGCCGCTGCACCTTCCATTCTCCGAAGTTCATGTCTTCTTGTTCAGACACCAAGCCGTGAGGCACACTGACCTGCAAAGCAACCCCGACAACCCCGACAACCCGCCCTGGTGCCTGGTGGTAAGGCTTGCCATGAGTGCTCAATCCATGTGGAAATGGTGCTTTGGACCTTGCGGAAGTGTCGATGAACTTTGGATGATTCGCAGGTCCTCATGAGTTGTTCCATACCACTTTGCAACATCATCCCTCGCTGTTTTTCTCATTCTGTTGTCCAAGTCCTGCCTCATCGAGACAGGGTACTCAATGCACTAATTTGGCAAGGCTTGTGTGCTGGTGGTTTGGAAGGCAATGGACTTAGAGGATTGCCGAACTTCTTCTGCGCATGTTTCTCCCAAAAAAGGCTCCCTATAGGGAAGGCAATATACACCAGTATAGTATCAAATAACACAACAAAAGATTATATTTTTGAATTGGAAAGCAATAAAATTCAAAGCTCCCAACAGAACAAGCCAAGCGGTGAAACCAACAGTCTAACCTGCAAAGAGGTGCTGTTTCAGCATCCTTGGCCTCTGGCCAAGATGCGATGAATGCGAATGTTTGTGGAAAATATTCCGTTCAGGTTCTTGCCAATTGGCCCATGCCATTCACGGACATGACATGTGGGCTTGGAAAATGAACCTCACGCTTTGTTGCGGAAGGTTTTTTGGCCTTCAAAGGTACCGGCGCAACAGGACCCCAGCAAACCCGGAGAAGATAGCTGTCAAGAGGTGCATCTGCTGCAAAAACTGGCTTTGTGACAAGCTCACACCATGCACAATGAAGCCCGCAGAACTAGCAGAAATATACTGCACCAGGTCTTGCCGGTCTGCATCGGCCCCTTCACCAGGAAGTTGATTGACAAAGGCTGGAATCTGGTGACATTTTCCACTCAGTGACGCTCCTTTTGCAAAGAGCCGTGCGGAGAGGGAGAACAGGTACACCAAAGGAAGTAGAGCAAATACGCTGAGAAAAAGTACCTCCCCTTCCACGTCATCCAGAAGCAACATCGTGAAGCATCCTGCCAAGGCAGCAATGAAGCCCACATATCCAAGAAGGTTCAGTGCTGTGAAGCACGGGGTGATTTCACGCGCAACACACTTCAAGAGTGCCTGCAAGGCATTCCAACTCTCTCTGCCACTGATGAAATCTGCGCTCTGTGAGATGTCAGCGCACCAGCAATCAAGAGTCTTTCCCAAGCCCAGGAGGAGGTTGAACTGATAGTACGCACCGTCCATGACAACCGCACTGGAGACGGCAAAGAGGAGAACACCGACAATGGCTTTGAGATTCAGCAAATGGTTGCCGGACAGTTCCAAACGATGTGATTGGGCCAAACCATCTGCATGGGCCGATGCATGAGTCATCCACGCTTCCAGCACCTGTTGAACCATGAAAGCCACCACAACCACCAGCCACCTGGCCAGAAATCGATACCAATACCTGGGGGCAATGCTGCCCCAATCCAATCCCTTTCCGCAGTTCTGAACAAACAGATCCAGGTTTTGGACTGCCAAGTTCAGGTCAGGGGAGCGAAGGGATCGCTTCACTAGTTGCAGCAACAGGATTGCCACAGTACTGAAGACCAGCAGTGACAGGGCTGTCCATTGTTGGCTGGACTGTTGGGAGCCCCAAATGCAGATCACACTCAGCACCAGGTAGCAAAGACACATGAGGACAATGGCAAAGCTTGTCAAATTGCTCCACTTCAGCCAAAGACTAACTCCGATCTGTTCCAGAAAAATTTTGCAGACCGATTCTCTGGCAGAAGCAAGTAGGAGAATATGAGCCTGTGACTCCCGAGTCAGAGTGTGAAGCTGGAACCCTCTTCTATTCATTAATGGGCCAGACCGAGTGTGAGCTTTGGAAACCTGAGGAAGGCTTGGAGGCTCACTTTGCGGAAGAGCCACCACCGGCTCAAGCTCCGCTGGCGGAGCTGATGCAGCTTCATCCTCGACCCTGGAGGCTTTGGACTCGAAAGCTGAACGACCAATGGATGCTGGTTGTGGATGAGATGCTGATGAAGCTAGTCTGAACAATTCCTTCTCCAGATCGCACAACTCGGGAATGTTCGAGTTTCCAACTCCAGCAGACCCTAAGATGCCTCTTTTGAAGTCAAACATGGAGCGACCTGAGTCGCCTGACAGATCTGACCCCCTGCGCATTTGTTTGTTTTTTTTGGCGTCTGGGCAGACTGCGAGTGTGCAAGTTGCACTCCGTCCACTTCTGCACTCTCATGAACACCCTCATCAGGATGCAAATTCTTGAAACTTCTAGGTGTCGCAATCTCCAACTCCGCATCGCTCTTCCCAATCTTGGGGGGTGGAGGCCTCATAGGTCCGAGTTGCACAAAGTCGATCAGCAATTGAACACCCGATAGGATCTGGTCCATCTGCTGGTTTCTTTGCAACTGGCCTGCTCGCAGTTCTTTGATTTCCCTGTGAATGTCTTCTAGGGAAACACGAGATTGTTCGTGCCCACTTTCGTGGGAACCCACAGACATAACTGCTCTAGGAAGTGGTGAAACTGTTGCTCGAGAGATGCCCTTGAGCCAAATGATCTTCTCACGCCGAAGTGGACACAAGCGGTGGTTTCTCAAGCCCGTTTGGGAACCCCTCCGACATGACTGGTTTATTATTACTATCAATGATTAATGTGGGATGATTTGGGGGTCGCCCATTTACACAGCTTTTGCAAAGCTTAAGGAAGGCTTCTGCGCAGTGCGAGACCATACCCAGATCAAGCCGAAGACTAAACTCGTTTATGGAGGTTTTTCAGCTGACCAGCAAGCTGCAACCACGACGTAGGGATAAGCAAAGCTTGAGACATGTTGAAATACAGCTAAATTGTGCACTTAAATATGTTGAAACCATCATGGTCTAACTCATGTCGGCTTTGTTGAAAAAGAAACCAATAAAGTGTGTGTGTGTGTGTCTGTCTGTGCGTGTGTGTCTGTGTGTGTGTGTGTCTGTGTGTGTGTGTAACTTCTACCAAAGTCAACAAAGGGATCAACACTGCGAAATGATCTCATGTCAATGTTTGAGTGTTACCTTATCCCATGAGTTTGTCCGCAAATGGTGTACCTTAATAAACCCCTATGTTTCAGTGGTTCAAAACGATGCACTTCGCCAAGACACACCATCGGTGTAGAGCTCCACGTCATCGCCCTGCCCAAGGGATAAAAGCATTCTTGGCAGCACCCTCATGCCGTTTATGGTCAATTGTGCTGCTCTCAGTTGGTTGAACCCAATGATACCCTAAGAAAATGTTTCTTAAGTGGACCCAATGGGAAGATGGGAAAGGATCTTAAGGGTAAGAGAATTCTCAACAAAGCAGTACCCCCAAATGTTTGTGTGGGGCTTTTGGGCTATGGGAAACCCCAAATGTCACGATTTTCAGCGAAACCGAAACGTCCCAAGGCCTTCATCTCCCATATTCTCTGAAGGATGCTGAGTTCAATGTTGCTGGCGTCAACGTAGTTCATGCTGACGCCATGGATGTGATCGAGATTGCGAACCTCTGCAGGAACAAAATCCCAAGTAGCGGCAGGAACACACCACTAAGACTGGAGATGACAGTAGCAAAGGTATCTTGGGGTGACAATCCCAAAAGTGAACACCTGTTGTGAGCGCTTGGTATTTGACCCACATCCGAATTGACCCTGCTTAGCGGTAACCCCCTAGTTGTAAGTCATAACCTAAGTTGACTGACTTGGCGGCTAGTAGTCTGTGCTGAACTTTGACAAAAGTTCTCCGGTCACTCCTGAGTTTGCTGCTGCATGAGGGTTGGCAGCAGGGATGAAAATGGTCTCTCCAGGCTCCTGGACACCCAGCTGGGGTGCAGCCAAACCCCATCTGAAAAGATGCCATGTGTATCACCCACACTGACAGATGATGATGATGATGATGATGATGATGATGATGATGATGATGATGAGGAGGAGGAGGAGGATGAGGAGGACGACGACGACGACGATGATGATGATGATGACGATGATGATGATGATGATGATGATGAGGAGGAGGAGGATGCGGATGCAATGAGGATGAGGATGAGGATGAGGATGAGGATGAGGATGAGGATGAGGATGACGATGATGATGATGATGATGATGATGATGATGATGATGATGA
>VSDK01001892.1:122406-142905 GCA_009767595.1 Symbiodinium kawagutii | reverse complement strand
CGACGACGACGACGACGACGATGATGATGATGATGATGATGATGGAGGAGGAGGAGGTAGACACCATTGCTGTGTTTACGCTGCCAAATTCTATGGGTCAATGATGATGAAGCCACCATCAACGAACTGCGCTCCTGAATTCCCAGGAACTGCTCTGCATACCTGGACAAAGCTTCTACAATGTCCAAAACGGGTGAGGGGCGTCCACAGAGATGAAATACCGCAAAACTTGTGTTTGTTTGGGAATTTCCATGGATTGTGGGGTTTGCCGGAGTCTTTGGCTTTTACTGTGTGATATATATATATATATATATTTAGACTTATTTTTCTTATGCCTATTCCTTTCCATCCATTCCCCATTCTTCCTTACTCTTATTCATGTCCTTCTGTCCTGTGTTTGATAGCCCCAATCACCTCGCCTCGCTAGTGGAAACCTCGGCCCAGCGTCCAAGTGGTCAGAATCCAGCGGTACTTTCACTCAAAATATGGTTGAAACCCATACTGCAACCAACCAACCAACCAACCAACCAACCAACCAATCGACCAACCAGCCAGCCAGCCGGCCGGCCGGCCTACCTACCTACCTGCCTGCCTACCTGCCTACCTGCCTGCCGATCTACCAACCTACAGTACCTACCAACCAACAAACCAACAACTCTCGCACCCAAATAACTATAGTTGATAAATCAACAAGGATTTCTATCACTTCTCCACATGCCCTCAGTCTTCACTTGGCTCCCAGCTTCTGGTGATCAGGCCGAAAAACATCATAGTGAAAGCGGCTTCCAACCGGGCTCATGTACCTACAATTGCAGCCACCGCGGCCACTTTTTTCAAAGGTTCTTGCATGAGCAGTGCAAAGCGTACTTGCTTTATTTTGCTAATTACTAGTTGTTGGAATACAATCCCGTCACTCGGTGTAATGGCCCCAAATAACGCAGCTAGCAAAAACATGATTCTCCCAACTGTAGCATTGAACCAGTCAGGACCTGCACCCACTTTGGAAGGTTCATCATGTTTATGTGTGGCCTTTACCCCAGCATCTCCAAAATGTCAAGCATTCAACTGCAAGGTGTGCCGAGCTGCAGATTGATCAGATCTCTTGCAGAATAGAAGCGCCACTCCTCGTCACTGAAGTCATGCTGTTGTCACTGATGCTGTTAGTGAAGCATCCTGGAAACTCTGGTTGCTAAAAGCATTGGCTTCTCAGAATCTTTCATTATCATTCATTGTCCAGCATTCAGGATCGTCCCCAACATGGATGCAGAGAGGTTGCTTCAAAGTGAAAGCCATGCCGTCCTTGCGCCCGCTCAGCAGGTGGAGCATGAAGTGGGTATTCCCAGAATCCTGTGGCTGACAAGGCATACCAAACAGCGACTTCCGATCAGCGGGGGCCAGGGAGGGTTTGAATATTAGGGAGAATGCTTTAGAAGGACATCAGCCGAGAATGGTGCCTTCACAACCTGTCAATACGGGTTTGTGAGGTTGACTGTCGAATCCCCATCGAGAGGATGTTGCAATCCAAGTGTTCCTGTGACAGGGCCGTTCCATCACCAACTATATAACAAACTAAAACCACTTGAGTTCCCGCAGATTTTCACCATCAAAGTTGGCTCGTGCTTGCTATTCGAGGAGATCCCCCGCGGCAGTTTTCCCACATCAACACGAAACTTTGCCCAAGACATCCAGGACAACTACAGGCTACTGTGTGCGCCGATGTTCCCCACTTCCAAGCTGCACATCTGCATCCAAGTTGCAATGTGCATAGAGCTCCTAAGTTGAAGCGCCAAAACTTTAATTGCAAGGAACCAATTGCCATTGGCGTAGGATCATACTCCGAGAGTAAAATGCATATTATACTCTGCTTATTACTGAAAGAACAAAACAATCTCAAAAAGCTACAGCCTCCTGAGCGGCTAGCTGAGCTGGTTCTTGGCAGGCGCATTATCCGCATGGAATCCCGCCAACTGGAAATAGGCCATAGTACGCACGACTGTAACAGCATGATGATACCAGAATACTAAATAGTAAACTTGTACGGTACTGTATATAGTTTTGCAATTATTTACACAGAATGTCCACCATCATCGCAATGTTGGTTCAAGAGACTTCCCTAGCATAAACACGCAACGAGTTGCGGTCTTTGATCGTTTCTGCCTTTCTGCTCTGAGCAACTGAGTCTCATTGGAGCCGATGAACAGGCTTGGCCATGAATGCCTCGGATCAATCGAAAAGAAAGTTCCCTGCGAAATGCTCAAGCGCTATGGGTCAATATTAACCAACTAATAATGGTGGATAATAGGCAACAATAAGAGGGAAAACTATGATTAATGATAGGGGAACCAGGGGTACAGGGTTTCGACCCAGTGCCAAATAATACTTGTTGGTCCTGGTACGAGTACGTCCTAGATCGATATTGAGCAATTGACCAAATTGTTGATGTTCAATTGTTTGTGCTCGTTTGTTCCTTGAGTGCCCATCTTAGAGAGAGAGAGAGATAGAGACTGACACGGAGATGGAATATATATATATATCATATCATATCATTCAATTCCATGCTCAATCAACTCCAAACGGCAAAGGTGTGGATGTGCATGTGTGTGTGTGTGTGGGCATACTTGCTGCTATGTGTAATAGAAAACCTGTAGATATGCACAGTGCGTCTCCTAACAGCCGCAAGGTCAGCCTCACACAGTGGGTCGATCTGGGCGCCCTGCTGGTAGCCCTCGAAACCCGCTCGCTGGAAGTAGTCGCCAGCAAAATATTTCGGCACGGTGAAGCCTGTGGGGAAGCCATGCACACGCATACAAGGCTCTCACATACCGTGCAGAGCGGAAGTAGCTCTGCGCTCAAGCACTTTGCGATATATAATCAACTGGATTATCTGGGAACAAGAAATGCATGAACAACAATGCGTCACATTGTAGACCACAAACAACAAAGCTAAAGAGTTCTTAAACCCTGACCAGGGTCAACAGGAATGCGAGACAAAATCCATTTTAAGAGGGATGGGGGTCGTGTCTTTGCTGGTCGAAGACCCTGCGTCCCCTCCGGCATCCTCTAGGTTCACCCACCCATCAAACCTGAATACCATAGCTCGCTGACAATCCAACATGTTGCAGTGACAAATGGGTAAACATCACATTCTTGTGAGCATTTGAGCCTTTCATGCTCAGCTCACCCATCAAATGACAGACTGGTGGACAATAGAATTATCCTAAGTTCCTGACAATTATAGAATAATCCTAAAGTTCCTGATAATTAGGCTACATCGTTCCATATCAATGCTCCATCCGGTTCCTTGCACTGGTTCATGCTTTGATCCAAGCGAACATCCAACTTGCACCGATCAAATCCCACAAAAAAACAGGGGCAAGGTACCTTTGGGTGGTCAGGCCACTGCTATCAATGCAGTGTTCAACTCACATTGGATCCCAGTCCTTCATAGGGTGCAGGGCCGAAAGCTTCGGGACAGTTCCTGGTCACAGCTTCATGCCATGAACAGAACTTGTTCTTTTCTGTTTTTTTCCAGTTTTCTGTTCAGAACTTTATCCCTGGAATTGATGTACTTAAGGAAACTAACCCATCCTCACACTAGTTACAGATACGAAAGGCGGATTAATTTTGAGTCAGAAACCAACCCATGCAAGCGAACAGGTCTTGACAGGCGTTCAACTGGTCTCTTGTGCAATCCCTTCGTAGACCGATAACTCAAAGGGATTCTCAAAATTCATAAATATAACATGTGTATTCATGTCATATGTATATGTGCCATTCGAATGTAATACATACATAATATACATTATTCATATATACATATACAAAAAAGAAATATACATATCTTCATTCATTTCTCACCCCTGTACTAATCACAAAGAAAATCCCCCTCTAAGCGTGGAATCGACAGCAGTCAACTCTGGTCCTTGGCAAGCTCCAATCATGCAAATACCACTTGCGTCGCGTTGCGTTGGACGTGAAGGTGTCGATGAAATCTGCCAGGAAAAGCCTGGTGAAATCTGCAGCAACTCACCAACTGATCACCGAATCCTGGCAGCACCATGTGGTAGGAGTTTCTATCGGTTCTCCGCGAACGTTTACTGCATCAAAAGGAGAAAATCCCCCAAGGAGTAACTCCCCAAGCACTCAAAAACAATGCGTTGAAGTTCGAAAATGGCCGGGATCGCCCCTCCATGACTTGCGCCTGCCAGCATTCTCCAGCCTTCCCCACTGGTTGGAGTTGGGATTCCTGCAGATGACTCCCATCAAACTAGGCGGCTCATCCAAGCTGAGAACGAAACAATGCATTCGTAAGATAGGTACATATAAGTGGATGTTCATCTGCATACATGTAATATATATATATATATGTATGTGTGTGTGTGAGTGTGTTCGATACAAATCTATATGTATATATATTTATATAAATATAGATTTAGATATAGATAGGGATACAGAGATATCGAAAGTGAACAACTAAAGAGGTTTTCAATGTGCTGGTGCTGAGGCCAACCGACGTCCTTCTGTGTAACTGCACGGAGACATTGCAGCGCGATCGGAAAAATTGAAGGTTCCACTCCTCCTGCGCCCACAGCAGTAAATGGCTTGGCCAGGCATCCGACCCTCTATGATCAACCCTTCCAACGATCATGCTTGGTCAGTAAGCGTATGAGTATGCTTTACAATTTCCCCTCCGTATCAAATGTGTTGCCATGTGTTGCCCCTGCAATGACCAATTCAATTAACGAGGTATCCTCAATGGCTCAGTTGGATCTAGTAGGGTCAAGGTTCAGATTCTCCATTCCCAGGTGACAGCAGCTTTCTCTCTGTCCTTTTGCGTGACATTTAGGCCAGTGATGATGACAGGTAGTCCAGGCTTGGCATAGGTCTCAATGAACTCCTGCCGAGAAATGACGTCCAAACATCCCACTGGGGGCCGAAGATATTGACTCACACGAGGTTTGGATGCCAGTGAGTCCAAGAATATACAAAAATCAACAACTTTGAGCCTGAACATAACTGGTCCAGTGTGCATCAAAAACATGTTGCCAACCTGTGCAAGCAAACCAGCTGGATCCGCTCGGAATCTATTCATTGTTCATTCCCAATATAGTTGGCGGTTCTGTTCCTGCGTATCTGCTGATTCTATCCCCATCGTGGTTTGATTTTGCCCACACCATCCAATTTGCAATTTAACAATAATTCATCCCTGAATTGTGTTGATTGATGGTCGTTTTTTGTACCCTATAAATTGTACCCCCAAACCATCCACTGGATTCAAATTCTGAAAATCCTCACCCCCACCCGGCAACCATCATTGAAAACTGCCATGATTGACCACCATGAAACATCAAAATGGGCATTGACAGTTGGGCGCTTTAATCACCAGCAACCATGACTAACCATTACTTCCATTGATGATTAACTGCCATGGTCACATAACCTCTGGCTGGTAGCCACCAATATTAATGATCAGTACAGTAACCAGTAAACACCACTGTTCTTCATCAGCAGCCAGCACTAGCCATCAACATGCATGAGTTAACCATCAGTAGCAGCCGATTTCTCGTTCACGTGCATGTTTTGGGGGCGCCACCATTGTCACACACCTCGGCGGACGCAACCCAGCCTTCAAGGACAACTCCGTTGCGGTTCTGCGAGGCACATCTCGACGTAGCGGCGGATCTCCTGTGTCCAGTGGTGCCACCTGGGCATTTGGATAACTGTTATCCATGGTTGCCTGTATGTAAACATCTAATTGGCGCATCTTCTTTTCCAAGCCGCTCTGTTCAAAAAAAATTGGAACACAAACGGTTCGACCCACCTTGTAAAGGTCAGTCATATTGACTCCTGACTGCTTTGCATCTCTCTTGCACACCCAGAGGCAAGAGCAAAGATGCAGAGCTCGCTCAGGCAAGAACCAATCGATCACTTCGATCCACAAAGGATCTCTCTGCGACAAATCTCGCTGATGGACGAATTCGCAGCATTGTAGAGCGCCAGTGGCAAGCTAGCTGGCATACAGCATGTTCAACTGATGCAGAACATGCGGGCTTCTCAAAATACGGGCCATGAATGGTTAGCATTTTTTTGTCAAGCGCTATTAAAACTAGTGGTTTTGAGAAACCCCCCTATGCGGATTTGCGGCCTCCTCAAGAGATTTCTGCACAGCTTGCAGCGCCAGTTTCAGACGTCGCTGCCAACGCGATGACACTCTGGGAGGCTGCCGTGATCCCCAGGCTTCCAACTGTGCCTGCATCAAAACCCTAGGCCCCAGAAATCTCCAGTGTCATTTGTTTGTCCACCCACGCGCAAGAAAACACAGAAAAAAACACGCTGTGATGGGATTACCACGCGATAACCAAACACAAAATGCAGAAATCAACCAAAAAGATGTATCAAGACATGAAAACAATCATAATCTCTTTCGATATATACATTACACCGAAAGCTCGCCTGCCTCAGAGACCCATGCGCTGTTCGATTCACCACAAAAGTTCACCGCGTAAGGCTCAGAATCCTGCTGCCATTGGCACTCCAGGATCCATACCCTATGGCTGATGGCAAAAAAATCAAAAGTTCACTTCAAAACAACCGGTTGTTCCTGAGGATTTCCAACTAATCATGATTCATTTCAAATTGAAAAAGAAAAACGACCTGCCACCAACGGCGCCCCAATGTACTGCAATCAAACAATCATTTCTGATAGGAAAACCTACGGTTTCGAAATACTCCTGCTTTGAGACACGCGCAACCATTACAAGGAATATTTCGAAACCATTTGATCCATTTGAATCCATTTGACATGGTTGATCCATTTGACACGGCTGACCCGCTTGATCTGATAAAAATCCACGAAAACACAACCCCCCGGGCGTCGGCTCCTGGGGACCATCAAATCCAATGGATGCCACAGTGGCTGGCCAGCGAGGTCCGAAGCCGCTGCACCAGACCACGTCACCCACACCGAATCTCAGTTGGAACCTGTCGTGACACGCGGCTAACTAGTTATCATTGGTTAATTTGACTGGATGGTCAATCCAATTAACTCAGCTAAAACTACAACGGTTATTAATGGTTAACTATTCTGTTTAGCGACAATAATGGCTACGTATAACGGTTGACCAAAAGACAGCAGCTCCCAACTGTTTCCTGGATCGTCTTGGTCCACCTGCAAGATCCCAAAAATTTGATCCGTTTTTGGAGACGATTTCCAGCCTCTTCGATAGATCTGAAGTGCACTTGTCACATGACCTGGCAACGACGTGGGATTCTTGATTGATCCCAATACAAAGAAATGCAAAGAGCATCAAAGACCTCATATTTCAATGGACTGTTGGGGGCCAAACACTTTCGCTCTTAAAGCAACCCACTCGAGGCCGCGGCATGGGCGGTAGTTTGCTTGGCCCCCCGCAAACACTGCACCTCGGAATGTATTGGCGACACTGCTGACCAGCATCCCAAGAAGCCACATATGATGCTCAAAGATCAAACGGGAAGAAATTTCTATCTTGGCCCAGGCACACACTGTCCTCATGTTTGACACACTTGATTTGAGCTGCCTGCTTTGGAGCCTGCGAAGCTTTGGCCGTCGAATGCTTCGACCCGATCCATTTTTGGGGGATGACCAAGATTGCGCCCTCTGACAGCAGCAAGGAAAGGGCAAGGACGCCCTGAGCATTGTCTATATACGTTGAACTTTAGAATATCTTAGAACTGACTTAGGGCTCGAAAATTCACAACGATACCTAATTAAAACCTAACGAACAGTCATCAATTGCTTTCTGTGTCGCGGCAAGAGAAGATCCTGCCACCTGACCATGCCATTCAGTCGAATGGTGAAACCTTTCCACTCAAACACTTCAAGATTTGAAAACATCATCTTTAATTTCCCCTGCCCGCTGGCCTTTGCCTTAGGCACTGCTGGATCAGCCTCTTTGCTTGCAACCTCTGCCTGAAGACTTTGAAAATAAAGGATCAATCATGCCTTCAAGCCTGGAACATATCTCTTGGAATCGAACACCTTTCATTGTTCAACAAGGGAGCTCGCGAAGCTGTGTGAGTGTGCAAATGTCTACATGTTTTATTCCCTTGGCGAGCGAGGGCGCGGAAAGTGTTGACACCATACCTGCAGGGGGGTTGCTGGGCTTGTAACAGCGGCAGTCCAACAAACAGGCTGTTACAAGTCACTGATATAGATTCTGGAGGCAGAATCCATGTACCTGCTTTTCTGGTTTCTACTGCAATGGCATCGGATGGCATCGGGCCAAGTCGAGAACCCACAAGCCAGACTGGATGGTTTTCTCATGGCTGTAGCAATCTGATTTTCGTCTGATTTTCTGGATTTCTGAACAGGGATTCAACTACGTCATGGACTTCACTGCAGACTGGACTCAGGCAAACGACTTCATGCGTCTTTATCTGGATAAGCGCAAGCGCCCGGAGAGAGTGCTTGGCAAGCGTGTCTGGGTATACAAGCCCGCGCACGGTTTGATTCAGAAATGCATGGAGGCGCGCATCTAGAAATGCATTACCGCATTTAAGCAACGTGGACGTGATCATTTTGCAATCTGCGCACTGACCGTTTTCAGGCAAACGATCTGGCACCATTGTGATTTCCATGGAAGCCGACTGCCTGCGATGTCTTCGATACAGAAGCCTTCTGCTGATCACGTTTCCGACTGCTCCTTGTCTTGGCTGGCTGGGGCGCCTGGGCCCTGGTTGCCTTCATTTCCTGCAAATCGCGCGCGGCATCAACTCTATTCTATTCTATTGTATTCTATTCTATTCTATTCTATTCAGTCTCTCTTCTACAATGCTTTTTTCTCTCTATCCGTCTCTCTGACTTTCACTTGCACTTCCAAACTTCTGCTCTCAACAGAGTCAAGATACGGCACGATTCGCCTGGTCTTCCCTCTTGGGGCACCCCTTCAGCTTTGTCTTTCCTTCCTCTTTCTTTTGCGCGACAGCCTCTGAACAAGCAGCCTCTCCTATGTTTAAGCGCGCACAAGACTTTGCTTTGACCAAGTCTTTCACAGGTTTCCGATCTTACCCGAGCCAAGCAAGGGCAACCCTCATCACATCAAGCACCACTTGGCTCATGCTCACTTGCTCACTTTCAGCCAGTACCCTGATCCTGCAAAATCTTCTCCTTTTGCTTCAACACTTTCTTGACCTCTTTCGGTGCGTCATTTGCAGCCTGAAGATACCGGGCTGCAGGACGCTAAGTAGATTGATTCAAACCAGAACTGTATACTTGCAAATTCCAGAACTGCAAAGGCATTCACGTCAATGCAAGCACGGAACCTTTGGGACTTGTTTGATTTTTCCTTGAGGCTTGGGAGTCCCGTCATGGACCTTCCTGCTGTTCTTCACCTGACAACTATTTCACACCAGCCTTCAACACATGAAAGTAATGCAATTGGTTGCCTCGTTTTTGCACCCATCTTGCACTCACTGGGCGCTTGAACTTATGAAGGAAATTGATCTGGGCTTGGGACGGACTTGCGCACTATCTTTGCTTTTTTCTGCTGCGCGTTTTCATCCATCTTGTTTGGATTGGCAACCTGCGAGCAGCTCATCTCCAAGCCGCAAAAAAATGGAATAGAACGTCAGCTAACTTTCCAGCCCCAGAATCAATATAGTTTCGCGAGGCAAATAGCTCCTCAGCTTCCCACTCTTTGAGTCCCACAGGGGTTCTCCGCTTTCCGTTTCTGACCTTTGGATGGCACCTTCACATCTTGCGAATCCTCGACAGGATTAATGAGGCCACCCGAAGCAACGCACTAAAACGGACATTTCACGCAAAAGGCGTCGAAGCTGGTCCTGCGTTTCCCGTGGACGCCAATCTTTCGGAAAAGCTTCCACTGGGACTGGCGAGAGACCAAATTCTGCCTGCATCACTGTTTCGCGGCGCAACATCAGAAGACCGTTTTTGGTGGACAATATATTGTTTACATTTCTCAAAGTCTGTATCACCAAGCGAGTTTCTGACATGACTTTGCCAAAATCTTAAACAGAACCAGAGCCAGAACCATGTTCTCCAACAGCAGCTTCTGCACGCTTCCAGTATTCAGTCAGATTTGCAATCTTTGCGAAAAGCACTTCTTGGACTTCTGAACACAGCCAAGAACAATGGCTGGATGATGCTGCGCTCATGGAGGCAAAAATCTTCCACACCCCGAGAATAATGAAGACCTCTATGTCACTGCGTCTATCAATTTTCCTCAAGTAAAACTAACCTGATCAACATTAATTTCACTTGATTTCTTCCCCCTCTCACTTAAACCACCCTGTCATTTCCATCTCAAGCGCACTTCCCAGCCTTCAAGGCAACCACAGTTTCAAAGTTTGCCAGGAGCTGCACCTCAGAAAGTCTGCCTTCCAGCGAGCAAAATCTCCTAATGATGCGGGCGCAACATCTTGGTCACGTCGAATCCGTTTTGTGAACTGGCGCAAACTGCACTAATCATCAGATATGCATAGATATACAAATTTCAATTATGTGATCATAAGCTACACACAAAATATCTTTTCTCATACTGTTTATGTGTCTGAAACGAACGCTGCTTTTGAGTCTCCAACCAGCTGGACCAAGCGCAACCGACCATAGGGAAGCAGTAGGCTGTTCAAAGGCGCAATTGTGGCCTGACCGGAACATGATTCCATTGGCTTGGCGGGACGGCCTGAAAAACTATGGTCCTCGCCATCAGTTCGAAAAGTTGTCCCCTAACTTTTGACATCAAGCGAATTGGAGAATCAATATTGACACTTAAAACAGTATTGAATCGATATAGTAAAGATGGGAAAGCTGCAGGCTCACTTTCAGCGTTGTTCGAAAATCACACTTACAGTGGCATGTTCCTAGACATTATTGTTGTCACGGAGTATGGAGAAACATGACTTGGTTTTTGCTTCGCTTTTTGTGTTTGGAGAAGAAGGGAAGGATCTTCTCGGCAAGAATATGCGTTGCCAGTCCTAGGTACAATAAGCAACTAGATCCAAGCGGCAAAATGCATATGAGCGACTACTGTAAGACATGGCTGGACCAGCAACTCCGTCTATCCACGTGTCTGTCTCCAATTTATCAGCCAAGAGTGAGAGCCAAATCATAAAACAGTCCTGGCCATCACCGACATCATTTTCTCAAAGCCAGAAAACGATATTAACAATAATGAAATTTTGAATCACCCAACTCTGACTTCAACTTTCTGACAAACTACGCGATCCCTCACATTGCTGAACACGCCCCAAATTTCACCCCGAATGACCGCACCTTGGCCCAGTTCTCGGTGGCTGCCACCACGCGCACTTCCTTTCATTCCAAAAGACAAAAGTTGGCGGCGTCATCTTGGGTTACACTGCGGTTACAAAATTTCCAAGAATATGTCAATGTTGACATACCGATTTTCCATCAAATCAATTTGTACACATCGACGTGCCCGCAAGCACCAAACAATACCAACGCAGTCTTGGCGCCATGTGATGACGACGTTGATGGCGGGCAACCGACAACGGTCGACGAATGTCGACGATCACGCTGACAATGGTACGACGACGACGCCGACGTCGTGGCAGCTGCGGCGGTGAGATGAAAGATGAACGAGGCGACGAACGGCGTGGAACAGACTGATGGTTCTCCATTCTCAACAATGGCCAAAATCAGGAAAAGGATGGTTGCGAAGCACAAATGACGATAAGGCGGGTGACAGGACTGCGGTCCTGAATCACGAATCACAAACTATTGTTCATCCCAGGTTGACTAAACGCAACACCCCACTGCTGCAGTTGACTTCTCTCACCGCTTGACGGCGCAACAGGTTTTCGTATCATGTCGGACAAACCAGCAATTTCCTGCAATTGCGCACTTTTCTCAGCCATTCGGCCCCTAGAATTGGAAGTTTTCGGGGCTGGAACACCTTCCAACAAACAAAATGGCAGACATGCGCAGCCAGCGTGGCAGGACCCGCGCCTCCCATCCAGCATCAACACATCCGAGTACTCGCTTAGCTCCATTGAACGCACGTGATATCACCTCAAAGGAACTTGTCACAAAATGAAGCTCTCACTGCAGCACTTTTCGGTTGCGACATAGAGGCAAGAAAGAGAAAACCACCAGCCGGTCAATTTTAAAGAAAATGATCCTTTGGTGTGTCATATTTACATGTTCATATACAACTGTGCACTACTCTATATACAATTGTATATATATATATTATATTTAGATATAGATGTACAGTACATGTACATACAATATGCACTGTTAAATACATCATACGCAAATGTAAAAATGTACGCAAGTGTAAAAGTGTACGCATTGCGCATACCATTTCCTAAATGTATCGTCATGTACAAAGCGACTGCTTTCATCTTATCATGTGTTGTTTGTTGGTGTTCATTCCTATTGTTCATGTTCAACCATTTGCAATTATGTGCATCATGTATATACGAATGAATACACACATATCACATATATATATATATAAATACATGTGTTGTATTACGCCGGCGGACTTTTTTGCGTCCACGAATTTGCACAATTCAAATGAAGCAGCACAAGTCACGCATGGGGGCGGGGTCATGTTACCCTTGGCAGTAGCAGATGTTGCTGGGCGGTGGTCAGGTCAAATTCACGCGAAGTAGCACTGGTTACGAAGGGAGCCGGGGTCACGACACTGAGGGCGGGGTCATGCTGCTGCCAACATTCATGTGAAATAGCACACGAGGTTGGGTACATACTCATTGAAAACATAAACTTTGGAAAGCGGCCAGAAAGCGAAAGGCAAACCAAATGTTGGGCTTTGGAAGCGCCTCCAACGTTACCACTGACGTTGGGAAAGCACAGGGAAAAATCTGCGCAAGCACACAGCGACGACCTTGAACACGCCCTGAAAAACAAAAATATTGCAGGGAACGTGTTTAGCCACAAAAAACAATCCTGCAAGGGCCATCATTGAAAAACAAACGGGCCTTTTTATCTGACACGTTTGCAAACAAGACTGTGCTTCTCACTACGGCGAAACAATGATTTTCAAGAAATTTGCTGGCCATCAACGAGTCTGCTGGATGGCTGTATGTAAACTCATCTCCGAATGTAAATGAATAAAACATACCCTTGCGAAGATTTACTGGAGAAAGCATTTACTGGAGAAAGCCTCAACTCAAATCAATGCACAGCCAAAGTTACACGGCACTGACGTGCTAGAATTAACTCGGCTACGCAATGAATGCGTGATTCGAATCGGATCTGGGCCCACCAACACTGCCCCGCGCGCGGCCATTGTCTTTCGTAAGCTTTGGCTCCAATTGAAAGCGTCGGCACAAAGGATTTCGAGACGCAGCTCCTGTGAATATCATTCGACGCTGGGTCCAAACTTAAGCAACATAAGCCATCCAAGTTTGCACCATTCTTGATACATCCAGTGCTCTATTCCAAGTACCAAAAATATTGAAGCGAGAATGAGCTGCAGCTACTTGGTTTCTCCTCGCATGGCGTCACAAGCAAAAGTCCAAAATGACCGTGCGCCAAGGCCATTGCAATAATCACCAGCCGGATGCTCCACATCCTCCTGGCCATTCCATTTTTAGCACCATGATCTGCAATGCCTCTACGATTTCGCGCCCATGATTGCTCAAGATGCAGCGCAAAGCAGCGAAAGGAACCCTAGATGGAATTTCAAATAGAATGATTCAAGCCTGAAGCATTTTCCAAGCAAATCAGCTAGCCTTCAGTCAGACCCGCACACGCTTGTAGGACATCACCCACAGCCCAGCATGTTCTAAGAGCCGCGGGCTGTGACCTTATCCATTCCCGCAGCTCCTCATGCCCTGAAGTCTCGGTCTTGGGAAGGGCCTTGGCTGCCTGGCAAGTGACCGCCACAAACATTCTTCAACTACCAACCCTCAGAGCTCTTGCCACTTTCCCAGCAGCCAAATTGCTTCAGTTTCTAACAAGCTCGCAATTCGGGCCTCTTTTTTAGGTAGCGGCAAGGCCTTACAACCAGAATGGGGAGTCTTGGAAAATCTTGTATGTACAGCGATCACATCTAGGATGTTCGTTGTTTTTCACTTCACAAAAGCCCTGATTTCGACAATTCACGAGCTGCCCTTGCCTCCCCAGACTTCAGCAGCTGGTACAAACTCTGTCTATAATCAATGACCTCCATGAAAACTGCGATCAAATTCTCAAATCCACGCACCAAAAGTCTTACAGTAGGGCGCACCCACACCGAAACCTCTGGACGCTGTTGCAAAGAACCAAAAAGCGAACAAATCGATCATCACAATTCCAACTGTGCTTAATGTGTTTCAGAGTTTTAATATGACTCAGAGAATGGAACCCTTCCGGCTTAGTTCGACCAAAGAATTGTTTTAAACATTCTGGTTGTGCCCGTGCCTCTTGCTTTCCTGCACCAGACAAGAACCTGGGCAAGTTCTTGCACTTCAGGTGGGAAAGAACGTTGCTTGAACAATATTTCTGGCAGATCAAATTTGGATGAACCTTCTCAGCGAGCACTGCTCATTGCTTTCACCCAACGCCACGGCTTGATCGCAACTACGCCGATCATCCAAAATACTCTATAATGCCAACATCTGCCACCTGCTTGTCACAGCTTGTCCATGTTTCAACAAAGGAACTTCTCATAGCAAAGCTGGCAGATTGTTTCTGCCGCATCTTTCTGCAATCCAGCCTTGGAACTCCACGCGGCCATGAGGAATTCTGAGTCCACATGTTAGTTTTCAGGGACGCCCCTCAAAAAATTAGGCCCGCGCGGGAAAAAAACCTTCAACAAATATATCAAAAGATACTCGAAATGAAAATCTCGGAATTACTTCTGTTTTGGGCATCACAGCTCCCCCCCACTTGAAGGATTTCACATGGCTGGTGCACACCCTCTTGCTATCCCCCATGAACCTTTCTGACCATTTTTCTTCAGGAAACAGGAACCATCAGCTGCTCGACTGTCATGCGCTGCGATTTGTCCACCAACTTTCAATCATCTTTCAGTTGATGTTGCACTCCCTACTGCAGCTTCATGATAGTGGATGTCCAGAATTTGAACAGCTGATTTAAACAGCCAGTGGATGTCCTCACATATTGTCTCCAGGCGCCCTACCAAACAGCTAATCCAGCTCAAGCACTGCCTTGCAGGTCGTCTGGAAGCTCAACTTTTGCCCACCGACATTGATGGAAAACATGAAGCGTTTGTCCTGCCGGCACTTGCGGTAAGACGTTTTGGGCCCAACCACTTGTCTTGACGTTGAAGATATTGAAGTTATATTAAACCTCTTCAAGGCATGGATCCCAACTGAAGTACTCGTTTGGAGTCTCACTATCCAAAGTAGACTGGAAGTACGAATGATCCTCAACTGTTGGTTCCCGTGCCATCAAACAGCTTGATTGATTGCCAACTTGCCCAAGTAGCCGGGGCAGCCCTTAACCCAAGAAGACAGACTGGCAAATATTCGACCTTACTGTATCGGGCCCCATGTACAAAACAAAAGGGTACAAGTCGCTTGGCCTTCGCTCCCCAGGCCTTCTCATCCCAACGAATCTTGGCCCTGCTGTCCTCTGCATGGTTTCCGAACACCCCCACACCGACAAGCATTGGCAAGCCCCAGCAGCTTGTAACACAAGGCTTCCATCAGCAAGCGCTCGCTCGGTCTCCGCTTGCCCCAGCTGTCCTTTCGGTCCTGCGCATCTATCGTCACATCTTTTTCAGCGGACACAGGCACCTGCATTTGCACGTTGGCGGAATCAAAGCTTGACTCGTTTTGCTGTTTTTGTCCATGACTCAATTGCTGCACTTCCAAATCCGCTCTTGGGCCCGCACCGCCACTTTCTTTGTAGGCGCCTTGGCGAGAAACAGTGCACAGCAGGATTGCAGATAGTCCACATCCGGAGATCCAAAGCCTTGACTTTCATCTTCGCGTCGGCTTCCCCGCGTGGCTTCCAGCGATCTGATTTTGGTTCCTTGGAAATTTCGAACGTCTTGGTTTGTCCAACGCTATGCCACACGAAATGATCTCCTTTGGCATACGAACAACGATCTTCACACGGCCAAGCTTATCTTTGCTTCGCACTTGAGTTTGGCCATGGCAAAAATCCGAAAAAAAATATCCAACAAGCCAATGACCTTTGCCGGCAATCTATCGCTTTGGCGAAGTTCGACCCCTTTACCTCGTGTGGCAAGCCGGTGGAACTCTAATACACTACTAAATCAAACGATGCTTTGAACCCGCAATTTGTAAGCTCCCCCTGTCTGTCTTGGTCTGCTTCAAGCTTCTTTTCAATGCCTTTAGTATGAAATTGGCGTACATTGGCCGTGAAATGATTGAATCCCCAAATGCCACAAAGAATCCTCAACTCGCTACTGCATGATTTTTGCCACGGACACAACAAGGCATGGACCACCTACAGAATCCTCAAACTGCGCTTGTTGAAATAAGCTTGATAGGCAATCCTTGCAGAAGAGGGGTGCCCCGTTGGCAAAAGACTTTCGCTGGCGTTGGGGGAGGACACAAAGAAAGCCGTCCTGGGAAACTTTGCACTAACAACATCACCATTGATCTTTTTATTATATTTCTTGGAGATTCCTAATCTGTAGCAACACAGTCGGCGCCTGTTTTCTTCCAAAAGCGCTTGATGGAGATTTCACGCGAGCGTTTACATTCATTTTGCAGCAAACCCTGAAAGACTTGGCTTTCATTTGAGATCAAGCATCGTCCCAGACAAGTGTCGCGAAACTTAGAGCCCATGCGCAATCAAGGGTGAAAATTCAAAAAATGCCAGCCAAGAAGCCCCCAAGCCAAACCCCAACCACCCCATGATGAACGGAGAGTGAAAACGAATCCTGGTAAACCTTTTTAAGGGCCAAAGGCCAGCGCTATTGCCGGGCGAGGTATTTAAAACATCATGCCACTGCTGGCAAAGCCAAGGCTCTTCTTGAGGCTTTCGGCGCTTCTCAGCTGGCCTCAGCGTGCTGGCAGCTGTGGCTCTTCCGGCGTGAGCTCAAGCTTTGCTAAATTGGCCAAAGTGGTGCCACGCAACATCCGATCCAATGCCACAACAATCACCACAACAACAACCTACAACCAATACCATCACCCCCCCCCCAGCCACAAACTTCGCCAACCAAGTGACGGCTGCGACGCTGGACAAAGCGGGCTGCGAGGCTTCAAATCTTGAGACCTCAAAAAATGCGTTCCAAACCTATTGGACGCGCAAAAACATGATATATATATATATATAATGTATACATACTGTATATGCGTTCATTCAGCATCAGTCAAGTATCAAGTCTGTGTAACGATCAGTAACATAGATGTCGTATGCTCTTCAGAGTAAGAAGCACGTCACACACATTCAACGCTCCATCATGGTGCGCAAGAAAAGGTTCGGGCAGCGTGTCTTGCCAGGGCCAATTCGACGCCATGCTCCTGCTCAAACAGCCAGGGCAGAAGAAGTTTTCATGCAGAGCTACCTCAAACGCTGCCAAGGGGGCAGATCTCACAGCGTCACACTCTAAGGCTTGCCACCAAAATGGGCCTCAACAACCTTGCTCAAACACCGTTATTCCGCAAAGAAGTTACAAGTTTCTTTCTGTTCGTCGTAAAATCAAACTCACTGCAAGCCTCAAGCAAGGAGAAGTTCAAGCCAGCGAACCCAAAAGTCTTGTGTATGCAATAAGGAAATGTAAGGAAGGCAACAGCTCGACAAACCTGGAGACATGCTCTTAAAGTCTTAAAGAACCTGAATATGCAAGAAATCAAGAACACACGAATCACAAATTGAGATGGGAGGTAAACGGAACACAGACCTCAAAGCATCGACTGAGTCAACATTGGTTGGAGCATACGACCAGGTACCTATGGGCAGAATCCCTACTCACGATTCAGTCCTTGAAGCAGGCATTTGAGTCGCTTGAGCCTTTTCAAAGGTCGCATGCAATGTTCCACTCCACAATTTACATGCCGGGGAAAAGCTGAAAGCGCAAGGCTAGTTCAAAAACTCAAAGGTGCAAAACATAAGGTCAAAAAATGTGGAAGGAGGTGCTTTCTCTGTCCGCAGTCATTAGCGGTAGCCTGGTCTTTACAAGGCTTGCAGCAACTGGCCCTGTTCCAACTCGTCTTGTAAAAACATGATGATCAAAGTAGAACACGGACGACTGATGAAAACATTCAACTGCTCTATGCCTACTTCTCTCGCCGTGTTGCCAACTTGTAGGTCTATAGTTTTTAGCCGCAACCATGTTCCAAAACGATGCCACCTCGCGTTTGGCAATGCCAGGGAATGCCGTCCGAAGTGGACGCAAGCCACGATGGTCCATTGCAGCAATGCAACAGGGTTAGGTTGATTTGCGAGTGCCAACAGCGGTCAATGCGACTACTGTAGCCAAGCAGAATAGCTGGGCAAACAAAGAAGAGTGATGAAGAGTGTATAGCCTTCTTCTCAAGCTTGAACCGTGGCAATCACATGTCTACTATGCATGTGAGTGTGAATCTGGAAATAGTCTCCTGCTTTCAATGTAGGATATGCTTAGATATGCACAGCTAATCCTTCCTGCGGAGCAAGTCTTTGCTGCTATCAATCGTCACTGAATCAGTTCGGACTCATGCAAATGGCTGCACCGGGTGTGGCAAGATGTATGCACATATGTAAAATATTGTAAAATAACGGTTGATGAAAGTTAATAGTGGCCAGCGAAAACAATTCCTGAGGATCACCACTGTAGTTTTCCTCAACATCTTCGTTTCCCATACGCAGCCGTTGATGTTGCGCCTAGAGCGCCAGCCCCCGCTTGGCCATGAAGCAGCTGGAAGAGGGATCCTCGGTGGGCGCCGTTGGGTGTTCCTCGTGCTGCCCAGCACCAGGTGCGAGTGCATCATTTCAGCATCCCAGCAGGGCCCCCGGTTGATTTCCCCTGGACCAACCCCCAAAGTTTCGAAGAAAATATTTACATGATCCTAAATCTCTGTGTTTTGCCGGTGGGTTCACACATATTGTTGCTAAACACCCATATCCCTGAAATATCATTCAAGCTACATAGGCTGCTTTCCTCTATTCGCTGCCCAGTCTCTGAATACTTCCCGTAGCAACTTGCAGCCTTTGATCCTTACAGTGCGCGGCCAGTGGCAACACCATCACTGCTCGTCATATTGATGGAATTAAAAACGCAAACCCTGAAAATGCCATCCTATCAACCACGGTGGTTCATCCTCCTGTTCATACAAGTAGGGTTTATCCATGTTTATCCACCCCCAGTGGTCGAAATGATTTGGTCTCTTCCATCAGCAAACAAGATTGGTGTTCCTCATGCTCGGGTACCTACCCCAAATCCATTAGCAGCTTGGGAAATAATGCTGGGGGAGAACGCCTGCATCCGATTTGGGCAACAAGGGCCAGTGGTTCAACAAGAACAGCGGGTCAGCAAGGGGAGATTCACCAAGCACTGCTACTTGACTAGGAAGTACCAGCGATTTAGAGTACAGAAAATGATGAAATTTGTTGACAAGCGTGGCAAGCCCATGAGAAATCAGCAACCAATGAGCGCGTCTGAGAATCAAAGCATCTTTGAAGATTTTGATCTGTTCACTCTTGGAAATCTTTTCCTTTCCACCTTTGCCAGTTTTCTTCTCCTGAGACAAGCATTGTGACACCCACTGTGATTGTATTCTCTAACATGGTGTGCTCCGCCACTAGCTGATGGACATTTAAATAGCCATCATCAACAGTCAACCATCGACAATCAACCATCAACTGTTGTCATTGACCGTTCCAACTAATTACAACCTTTCCATTAATAGTTCCTATCAACCATGAACCATCCAATTTCTGGGAACCGATGCGTAACCACCATAGCTGTAGCCCATGGCAGTTGCTGTTTTGCAAGGCCTCAGTCTCTTCAGAAGCGCTTTCGAGGTCCTGGTGGCAGGGGAACCACAGACCAGCAACCCGAATCCATTCACCAACCACCAACAATGACTAGCCAATAGTAGCAAAGAATGAACAACAGCCAACAATAACTCCAAGCAGGTAGTAACAACAGCAACAACGGTAACAACAGTAACAAACCACCACCAACAATTCGAAGTGTTTGAAGTTGTTCTGCTGATTCCCATTACAGGCATGAACCAAGCAGCCTCTGATCAGCTCTATCCGCCGACCCCGGTCGACGTGAGGGGGAGCGCGTCAGGGAATAAGCGGAAGTGGCGTTAGGCAACCAAATCTAACAACAATAACAACAACAACAACAACAACAACAACAACAACAACAACAACAACAACAACAACAATGCAAGCAAGCAATAGTATGTCAGCCAAAGCAAGCCAGCAAGCAAGCAAGTAGTAAGCGAGCAAGGAAGCAAAGAAGAGCAACAATGGTACGAACGACTAAGCAAATACAACAACAGTCCAAGCAACCATTGGCGCAACAAGCAAGCAAGCAGGAAGGAAGGAAGGAAGCAAGCAAGCAAGAAAGCAAACAACGAAGTAAGGCGTTT
>VSDK01001892.1:101551-122265 GCA_009767595.1 Symbiodinium kawagutii | reverse complement strand
TACATGTTTAGATAGGAGTTCAGACGCACGTTAGGCCCCCAACTGCGCATCCAAAAATTGACGTTTTCGACTCGAAATTGGACTGCGTTTAGCCCCTCCGCAGCCAGGCAGCCAGCGAGCCAATTAAGCAGCCAGCGAGCCAATTAGGTAGCCAGTGAGCCAGCGAGGCTGTCAGCCAAAGCAAGCCAGCAAGTAAGCAAGTAGTAAGCGAGCAAGGAAGCAAAGAAGAGCAACAATGGTACCAACGACTAAGCAAATACAACAACAGTCCAAGCAACCATTGGCGCAACAAGCAAGCAAGCAGGAAGGAAGGAAGGAAGCAAGCAAGCAAGAAAGCAAACAACGAAGTAAGGCGTTTCATGATTTCATACCAACAAGCAAGTAAGTAAGAAAGCAAAAAACCAAGGAGAAGCAGGTAGCAAGCGAGGAAGCAAGGGAGCAAGCAAGCAAGCAAGCAACCCAAGCAAGCAAGCACGCAAGCAAGCCAGGAACCAACAACCAAGCCAAGCAAGCAATCAGGCAAGCCAGCAAGCACGCAAGCAAGCGAAATAATACATGTATATAAATACATGTAAATATAAATACATGTAAATATACATGTTAAATATAATACATGTAAATACATGTAAATATATATACATGTAATATATACATGTTTAGATAGGAGTTCAGACGCACGTTAGGCCCCCAACTGCGCATCCAAAAATTGACGTTTTCGACTCGAAATTGGACTGCGTTTAGCCCCTCCGCAGCCAGGCAGCCAGCGAGCCAATTAAGCAGCCAGCGAGCCAATTAGGCAGCCAGTCAGCCAGCGAGGCTGTCAGCCAAAGCCAGCCAGCAAGCAAGCAAGTAGTAAGCGAGGAAGGAAGCAAATAAGAGCAACAATGGTACCAACGACTAAACAAATAATACAACAACAGTCCAAGCAACCATTGGCGCAACAAGCAAGCAAGCAGGAAGGAAGGAAGCAAGCAAGCAAGAAAGCGAACAACGCAGTAAGGCGTTTTATGATTTCATACCAACAAGCAAGTAAGTAAGAAAGCAAACAACCAAGCAAGCAAGCAAGTAGTAAGCGAGCAAGGAAGCAAATAAGAGCAACAATGGTACCAACGACTAAACAAATAATACAACAACAGTCCAAGCAACCATTGGCGCAACAAGCAAGCAAGCAGGAAGGAAGGAAGCAAGCAAGCAAGAAAGCGAACAACGCAGTAAGGCGTTTTATGATTTCATACCAACAAGCAAGTAAGTAAGAAAGCAAACAACCAAGCAAGCAAGCAAGTAGTAAGCGAGCAAGGAAGCAAAGAAGAGCAACAATGGTACCAACGACTAAGCAAATACAACAACAGTCCAAGCAACCATTGGCGCAACAAGCAAGCAAGCAGGAAGGAAGGAAGCAAGCAAGCAAGAAAGCAAACAACGAAGTAAGGCTTTTTATGATTTCATACCAACAAGCAAGTAAGTAAGAAAGCAAACAACCAAGTTAGGCGTTTCATTGTTTCACAACGTAGAAGCAGGAAGGAAGGAAGCAAGCAAGCAAGAAAGCAAACAACGAAGTAAGGCTTTTTATGATTTCATACCAACAAGCAAGTAAGTAAGAAAGCAAACAACCAAGTTAGGCGTTTCATTGTTTCACAACGTAGAAGCAGGAAGGAAGGAAGCAAGCAAGCAAGAAAGCAAACAACGAAGTAAGGCTTTTTATGATTTCATACCAACAAGCAAGTAAGTAAGAAAGCAAACAACCAAGTTAGGCGTTTCATTGTTTCACAACGTAGAAGCAGGAAGGAAGGAAGCAAGCAAGCAAGAAAGCAAACAACGAAGTAAGGCTTTTTATGATTTCATACCAACAAGCAAGTAAGTAAGAAAGCAAACAACCAAGTTAGGCGTTTCATTGTTTCACAACGTAGAAGCAGGAAGGAAGGAAGCAAGCAAGCAAGAAAGCAAACAACGAAGTAAGGCTTTTTATGATTTCATACCAACAAGCAAGTAAGTAAGAAAGCAAACAACCAAGTTAGGCGTTTCATTGTTTCACAACGTAGAAGCAGGAAGGAAGGAAGCAAGCAAGCAAGAAAGCAAACAACGAAGTAAGGCTTTTTATGATTTCATACCAACAAGCAAGTAAGTAAGAAAGCAAACAACCAAGTTAGGCGTTTCATTGTTTCACAACGTAGAAGCAGGAAGGAAGGAAGCAAGCAAGCAAGAAAGCAAACAACGAAGTAAGGCTTTTTATGATTTCATACCAACAAGCAAGTAAGTAAGAAAGCAAACAACCAAGTTAGGCGTTTCATTGTTTCACAACGTAGAAGCAGGAAGGAAGGAAGCAAGCAAGCAAGAAAGCAAACAACGAAGTAAGGCTTTTTATGATTTCATACCAACAAGCAAGTAAGTAAGAAAGCAAACAACCAAGTTAGGCGTTTCATTGTTTCACAACGTAGAAGCAGGAAGGAAGGAAGCAAGCAAGCAAGAAAGCAAACAACGAAGTAAGGCTTTTTATGATTTCATACCAACAAGCAAGTAAGTAAGAAAGCAAACAACCAAGTTAGGCGTTTCATTGTTTCACAACGTAGAAGCAGGAAGGAAGGAAGCAAGCAAGCAAGAAAGCAAACAACGAAGTAAGGCTTTTTATGATTTCATACCAACAAGCAAGTAAGTAAGAAAGCAAACAACCAAGTTAGGCGTTTCATTGTTTCACAACGTAGAAGCAGGAAGGAAGGAAGCAAGCAAGCAAGAAAGCAAACAACGAAGTAAGGCTTTTTATGATTTCATACCAACAAGCAAGTAAGTAAGAAAGCAAACAACCAAGTTAGGCGTTTCATTGTTTCACAACGTAGAAGCAGGAAGGAAGGAAGCAAGCAAGCAAGAAAGCAAACAACGAAGTAAGGCTTTTTATGATTTCATACCAACAAGCAAGTAAGTAAGAAAGCAAACAACCAAGTTAGGCGTTTCATTGTTTCACAACGTAGAAGCAGGAAGGAAGGAAGCAAGCAAGCAAGAAAGCAAACAACGAAGTAAGGCTTTTTATGATTTCATACCAACAAGCAAGTAAGTAAGAAAGCAAACAACCAAGTTAGGCG
This sequence comes from Symbiodinium kawagutii, assembly GCA_009767595.1. NCBI lineage: Eukaryota > Dinophyceae > Suessiales > Symbiodiniaceae > Symbiodinium > Symbiodinium kawagutii. The sequence goes on along the minus strand of VSDK01001892.1, from coordinate 119,191 downwards.
TTTCATTGTTTCACAACGTAGAAGCAGGAAGGAAGGAAGCAAGCAAGCAAGAAAGCAAACAACGAAGTAAGGCTTTTTATGATTTCATACCAACAAGCAAGTAAGTAAGAAAGCAAACAACCAAGTTAGGCGTTTCATTGTTTCACAACGTAGAAGCAGGAAGGAAGGAAGCAAGCAAGCAAGAAAGCAAACAACGAAGTAAGGCTTTTTATGATTTCATACCAACAAGCAAGTAAGTAAGAAAGCAAACAACCAAGTTAGGCGTTTCATTGTTTCACAACGTAGAAGCAGGAAGGAAGGAAGCAAGCAAGCAAGCAAGCAACCCAAGCAAGCAAGCACGCAAGCAAGCCAGGAACCAACAACCAACCCAAGCAAGCAATCAGGCAAGCCAGCAAGCACGCAAGCAAGCGAAATAATAACTCCAGTAAATGTTGGAAAGCAAACAACGAAATAAGAGGTTGCATGGTTTATAACAAAGGATTGCACAGGTAAATGTTGAAAATGCAAATGATAGAAGTTGAAAATTACGAAATAAGAGGTTGCATGGTTTATAACAAAGGATTGCACAGGTAAATGTTGAAAATGCAAATGATAGAAGTTGAAAATTACGAAATAAGAGGTTGCATGGTTTATAACAAAGGATTGCACAGGTAAATGTTGAAAATGCAAATGATAGAGGTTGAAAATGTGAATGATTAGATAGGAGTTCAGACGCGCGTTACGTAAATTGTGAATGGATATATGTGATGGATATATGTGAATGGATATAGACATGTTTATGGACATGTTTATTATGGATATAGACATGTTTAGATAGGAGTTCAGACGCACGTTAGGCCCCCAACTGCGCATCCAAAAATTGACGTTTTCGACTCGAAATTGGACTGCGTTCCGCAGTCAGGCAGCCAGCGAGCCAATTAAGCAGCCAGCGAGCCAATTAGGTAGCCAGTGAGCCAGCGAGGCTGTCAGCCAAAGCAAGCCAGCAAGTAAGCAAGTAGTAAGCGAGCAAGGAAGCAAAGAAGAGCAACAATGGTACCAACGACTAAGCAAATACAACAACAGTCCAAGCAACCATTGGCGCAACAAGCAAGCAAGCAGGAAGGAAGGAAGGAAGCAAGCAAGGAAGAAAGCAAAGAACGAAGTAAGGCGTTTCATGATTTCAGACCAACAAGCAAGTAAGTAAGAAAGTAAACAACCAAGTTAGGCGTTTCATTGTTTCACAACGTAGGATTTCACATGTAAATGTTGGAAAGCAAACAACGAAATAAGAGGTTGCATGGTTTATAACAAAGGATTGCACAGGTAAATGTTGAAAATGCAAATGATAGAGGTTGAAAATGTCAATGATTAGATAGGAGTTCAGACGGGTGTTACGTAAATGTTGAAAATGTGAACTATATGACATGAGAAGATAGGGGTTCACGCGTTATGAGTAGATAGGGGTTCACGCGTTAGGTAAAGGTTGAAAATGTAAATGGATATATGTGAATGGCTATAGAGATGTTTAGTATGTGAATTTAAATAAATAGAGATGTTTAGATAAGGGTTCAGACGCACGTTAGGCCCCCAACTGCGCATCCAAAAATGGACGTTTTCGACTCCAAATTGGACTGCGTTTAGCCCCCCCGGAGCCAGGCAGCCAGCGAGCCAATTAAGCAGCTAGCGAGCCACCTTGGCAGCCAGGCAGCCAGCGAGGCTGTCAGCCAAAGCAAGTCAGCAAGCAAGCAAGTAGTAAGCGAGCAAGGAAGCAAACAAGAGCAGCAATGGTACCAACGACTAAGCAAATACAACAACAGTCCAAACAACCATTGGCGCACCCCTCCGGAGGAAGCCGCGGAAGGACTGCGAAATGAAGCAAGCAAGTCCAAGTAACTGTTGGTGCAACAAGCAAGCAAGAAAATTTCCGACTCGAAATTGGAAACAACAACAACAACAACAACAACAACAGCAGCAACAACAACAACAACAACAACAAGAACAACAACAACAACAACAACAACAACAACAACAACAACAACAACAACAACAGCAACCATTGGCGCAACAAGCAAGCAAGCAGGAAGGAAGGAAGGAAGCAAGCAACCAAGAAAGCAAACAACGAAGTAAGGCGTTTCATGATTTCATACCAACAAGCAAGTAAGTAAGAAAGCAAACAACCAAGTTAGGCGTTTCATTGTTTCACAACGTAGGATTTCACATGTAAATGTTGGAAAACAAACAACGAAATAAGAGATTGCATGGTTTATAACAAAGGATTGCACAGGTAAATGTTGAAAATGCCAATGATAGAGGTTGAAAATGTGAAGGATGAGATAGGAGTTCAGACGCGCGTTACGTAAATGTTGAAAATGTGAACTATATGACATGAGTAAATAGGGGTTCACGCGTTAGGTAAAGGTTGCAGATGTGAATGGATATATGTGAATGGATATAGATATATAGACATGTTTATGGATATAGACATGTTTCGATAGGAGTTCAGACGCACGTTAGGCCCCCAACTGCGCATCCAAAAATTGACGTTTTCGACGCGAAATTGGACTGCGTTTAGCCCCTCCGGAGCCAGGCAGCCAGCGAGCCAATTAATTAAGCAGCCAACGAGCCAATTAGGCAGCCGGTGACCAAAGCAAGCCAGCAAGCAAGCTAGTAGTAAGCGAGCAAGGAAGCAAACAAGAGCAACAATGGTACCAACGACTAAGCAACAAAAAAACAAGCAATGGTAACAACAGCGACGGAATGTTGGGCATTGGCAACAGCAAAGCAACCAAGCAAGGCAAGCAAGCAAGCAAGGCGACTCGAAATTGAAGCAAGGAAGCAACAACAACAACAGCGTTTAGTTTCTCCGGAGGGAGTCGCGGAGGGTCGGAAAATGACGGAAGCAAGTCCAAGTAACCGTAGGCACCAACAACAAGCAAGTCCAAGCAACCGTAGGCGCAAGAAACCGTTGGCGCAACAAGTAACCAGCCAAAGCAAGCCAGCAAGCAAGCAAGTAGTAAGCGAGCAAGGAAGCAAACAAGAGCAACAATGGTACCAACGACTAAGCAAATAAACAAGCAATGGTAACAACGGCGACGGAATGTTGGGCACCACAACAACAACAACAACAACAACAACAACAACAACAACAACAACAGCCCACCAGAATAGCAACAAGAAATTAAGGTTTGACCGTCCACTGTGCACAGCGGCATTTTTTGCCTTGTGGAGTTTTGTGAGCGCAGCGAATGCGGCCGTGTGCTTGGGCACTCTGTATTGTAGCTCCGCATTGGGGGCAGCGGTGGCTATGGGACCGTGCAGACCGCAGAATTCCATTTTGCACCCAGAATTGTTTTCCGCAGTGCGCGCGATGATTTACGCAGCCGGTAGCGACTTTGCTGCACATATTTTCGTGACAATGTGGACACACATATAGGTACACTTGTTTTGCCTCTTCGAGCGCAATCGCGTTTGCAGTCGACTCTGTCTTGGCTTGTTTCGGCTGTGGTTGCCATGGCGGCTCATCACTTTGTTTTTGTTTGGCGGAAGCCAAACTTATAGCGTCCGGCGCGTCGGAATTCTGTCGGTGAGGCCCATATGCGCCAACGTGTGTTGGAGCAGTTGATTGTATTGGCGCGGGCGATGGCGGCTGGCCAGGCGGCAACGCAACAGCGGAGTTCGCGCGCTGGGCGGTGGAGGGTATGACAACAGTGTTTGTTGGTGCACTTGGAGCGCATTTTGCCGCAGCTGCAGCAGGGTGTGTTGAGCAAGGACGTTTTTGCACGCGCACGCGCATTGCCGCGATCTGTTCCCACGTTTCCCGGATGATCTTTCGTTGCCGCGTCTTCGTTTTCAGCGCCGCTAACCGTTGTATTGCACGTGTTGCAGTTTTCCTGCGCAGTCGGTTTTGGGCGCGTCTGCCGCGACAGCTGTTGCATTGCTGTCGCCCGTGTTGTCGCTCGTTTTCGCCGGAGGAACGGGCTCTGAGGAAATCAGAGAATTGGACTCTGGGCAATCTCTGACGGCAAATAGAACAAGTCCAATGCCCACGCAATTTCGTTTGACAACCAATACAACGTCTGTGGTCTGCAGGGCGCACTTTCCAAGCGGCAGTGGTGAAATGCTCTCGCGATAAATGCTTTTGGCAGATGTAGCAAAGTTTGGTTGCCTCGCATGTTAGGCACACACGCGACGCGGTGACACGTGGGTTGCGCTGCTGTGGTGAGAAATGATTTTCCGCAAACCACAGCCCACATTGCGCGCACCGAAACGGTGTGGCTGCAGCACGTTTTTTCTCCGTGCACTCTTTGCAAACACCATGGCAGGCGTTGCGCCATTGAGCAGGTGTGAAAGCAGTTTTTCGCTTGCGCTCACCACATTCGTTGCACAGTTTTTCTTCGATGTATTTGGCTTTCAAAGCTTCCCAATTTATTGGCTCCTGTCTCCAGACATCCAGGAGCAACTGTCGTCCTAAGGGAACCCCTTGCTGAAAGGGCGCTAAGGCAAAAGGCCGATAGATTAAGACTTTGTCTCGTACGCGGCTGCGCGTCATGCCGACATAAGCTGCTATGGTATCGTCACCCATGTCTACAATGACGCCGGGGTCCTTTGTGCTACCTTGAACACCGTAATATGTGTCCGCAAAGTTTGGCGCCAATGGGAATTGCCAGCGTGTGATTTTCAATTTGGGGGCACGTCGCCCAGCATCCAAATACCAGTCGGCGCGCATGGTGCTCACGGGGAAAACGTTCGGTTCGTCGATGCCGGGGATAACCCAATCTGTTTTCGTAAAGAAGCGGACAAAAATGAAGGCTGGCGGAGTGTTCCAAATACTGTAGGCGTTACCGTTTGACTCATTCACAGGCACTGCAGGACAGGCCTCCGGCAATTCAGACCAACCTCGGACTTCTCCGGCGCAACCCCGCAATATTTTGAAGTTGCCCCGGTACAGATGCTCTCGGGCTTGCACTGGCATGCCGAGAGACAAAGGCAAAATACCGTATCGATTACCGCAATCCCGGTCATTGCGTTGGAGCCACGTCAGTTTGTCTGATGCGATGTCGGGTTTTTCGTGCAACGCCATGGACGATACACGATCTTGCGCTACCGCATAATAGATACAGTGACCACGTTGGCGAGCCCATGCTTCAGCACGCACACGATTGACATGGCACTTCACACTGTTGGTTGGGAACAACGCCGTTGCTTCGGAGAATGCATTGTGAAAACGTGGGTCTTGTGGTCCGCTAGCCACCAGCTGCTTGCTTGTTCGCTCGCGGCGACAGACGTCGCATTCGTGTGCTTTGATTGCGGCGGCGTTGGAGCCATGCTGATGCAGTTTACGACAAATACGATTCTCGCATGTAGGTTGCTGCGCGGTAGTGGATCGCTATGAACACTTGCCTGCCACAAGCCAATTATCCTTGTGGTAACTTTTCTGGAACCGAACCTAAAAAATCGATAAGTCATGTTTTCACAGTTTATATTCGTACTGAAAATCAAAAGAATGTCATGTCCAGCTCGCCACCACAGCCTGCTTTCGCACCCCCCACCGCCAACCCCCGGGACTCCTTTTCTCCCGGGGTCGGCGGCAGGGGCGGCAGCCCTTAAATGAACTCATTGGGATTCCTTCCCCTACAAGGTCCTAGTGGCGCCAATCCCCCGGTGACAAGCAACAACTCCGCGCCAGTTTTGCAGATGATTATCCGTCCTGATTGTTCACTTGTCACTAGGTCCTTGAATCAATGTTTCTTAGTCTTGTACGCATTATAAAAAAAAAAAGCGTATAATATACAGGTAGCCTGCACTGCATTTATTATGTGGGTGGCATGCAAGTATGAATGAATGTAGACCTAGTCAAATCTTGCTGTCAGCACAGCCGCTTTGACCAACAGATCCGTTTCTTGCCTGCAGAAAGGCCAGTCGCTGCTCGATGCTTCTCCAAACATGCAGGCGTTTTGACCTTAGAAGCACAAACAGGCCAGAGACAACTGAATTTTCTGACCCAACAAATCGGACATCAATGGCTCGCAAGATGTGTGGCACTCCATAATTGGAGATTCCGCAGTAATTCTCTGGTACCAGGTGACCCCACAGTGTCATCGTCACCGTCACCACCACCACCACCACCATCATCATCATCATCATCATCATCATCATCATCATCATCATCATCATCATCCCCATTGTCCTGTTGAGGAGATTGTTGTCCTGTTGCTAATTCTGCTTTCCAACATTTTGCAACAGGAGATTACTGCCCCCCGAGGGCTCCGCGTGTTCCGCAGCACTTCCTGCGGATGCTGTTCCAGAGGGTGGGGTCATGGGGTCCCATCGTCATGCTGGTTTCCACCGCTGGTGTTGCGGATTGGTAAAGGGTATGAAGCGCTGAACAAAGGTTAATAGCATTTAATAGTAGTCAATAGCATGTGGTTAGTAGTGATTTAATTGATTACTAGTTATAATGGTTCGTCTTAAGTAACCGCCAATAGATCTCCATCTTGCTGGGTGCCAATAATCCAGGATCATTGGAGAATGCGGTGAACAAAAATTAAAAATAATTGGAAGACATGATCAATTTGAGTGGTTCCAGTGGTTCGATTCTATGCGTTCCCCGGATTCTCTGCTGTGTGTGTATGCATACGTATGTGCATGTGCATGTCTATTGTTAGTATGCATCTATGTATTACTGTACATATGTACGAGAGGATCACATGATGTTCCTACAGATGATACAAATGGAATCCATACATAGAACCCTAGATATGTAATATATCAAATCCACGTTCTGTCCTAATTGACAAGAGCTAGATGTATGATCCCATTTCATTATAGAAACCGTTGATGGTCAATCCTGGATCAATGGCTACAAACTCCTGCTTGATCATGGCTTATAATCCTGGCTGAATCCTCCCCACTAAGTTGGTTGAATCCTCTGACCTGGTGGTTGAACCGCTACTAACCTGGTTGAATCGCTCCTAAGCTGTTTGAATCCTCAGTGCTTTGGCTTCATTCCCTGCGCATTGCGCTTGCCTGAACCTCCTGGGTGGTGGAGACCAGGAGCCGCCTTGATCTGCACAGGTCAGGAGCAAGTCGAGAGTCTGCTTAGAATTGGGATGTGGGGATTTATGGATGGTTTATGAATCTTTATGACTGGAAAAACTGTTGGTTTATGATTTAAAAAGACTAAAAATCCATTGCTAAGAATGATTGATGTATAAAATGGTGTATTGATGATTTGGGGGTGCCCCTATTTTAAGAGAACATCATGTCCAACAATTCTGGTGATAGCTGTCCCTGGTCGTGAACAATTTAGGGATTTTTCACGAGGGCGCCAAGTAATTCTCACTGTGGTGGTCAACTTCTGGAGCATTGCAGTGGGGGGCTGGTTCCTCAAGCCTTTGTCGCTTCCCTGGCAGAACATGGAACACTGTAACATACAATCTGTGCTCACTTGCCATTACGATAAAATGCCTGACATAGCAAGGTCTTGCGCCTCTTGCTGGCAAGTTACATGTGTTTGTGCAGCTGTTGCGCCCTGTCCACACAACACCATTGTTCGATCCAAATCAACAACAAAGGACTAGTGGAGCATTGCACAAAAGAAGTTCTCTTTGAGGATATTTGCAGTCAAAAAAGTAAGCAAGATGTGGCATGATGTGGCAGCATCCTTCGCCGCTGCTTACTGTTTCAATCGGCAAACATGGGAAAAAGACCTGAGAATACGCTTGAGAGTCGAGCTTCCTGCCTCTCGATGGGCGAGAAGTCGAAAGGCAAGCCATAGACATCCTGGAGACCCAAATGGAACTCGTTTGCAGAGGTACCCCAAGCATCCCGAAGCATCCCGAAGCCACCCTGGCAAAACTGTGGATCCAAAATGTCAACACAGCGGATGGCTAGCGCAACAGGTGCCTCCGACCGCGTGAGCCCCGTCCTGGAAGCTTTGGCGCAAGAGGGTCATGTGCATCAAGACCACCTGAGCCATGCTGACGTCGTGGATCTCATCTCAACATCTGTGGCACCGCGCCTGGTAGATCTCATACGCTGCTTCTACCGAAGTGCCCTGCCATGTCAATCTCCAGGTTGGAATGAATAGTGAATAGCTAAAGGGCGACTCCATGTAGGTCTTGCGGGCAAAAAAATGATTCCTTACTTTAGATTTGACTGATCGTGGTTTTGGGAATGTTTCAAGAAGTGTTTAGACATGCAGTATAACGCAACTGGAAACAACTCTCGTGATCCAAAGTTCTAGCAAACAATCATCATCCAACCATCCACTTGTGTGGCAAAACGGTCGGAGATTCAAAAAGCCACTGAATGGCGCCTCAGAAACCTCTTCCCACTCATTCAAGAAGTCTTCCTTGGTCTCCATGATTGGGCCATCCGGCTGATGACGTACTACATCCAATAATGAATGCCATGTCTAGTCGTGAGCCAAATATGCGCGTTGAGTAGCCCAGTTGCTAAAAATGTCTAGAGTCTACATCGCCTTTTTTGCCAAGGCTTCTGGGCAATAGAGTTTCTACAATGAATTCTCACGGTCCGTGCTCTGTCTCAGGATCTGACAGACGAATCAGGCTGAGCATCATCAATTTCTTCCTACCGTATACTAGTGCTAAGGGTGTGGAAACCCGCTGGTGAGGTTGATTCATTTGGGGATTCAGCTTAACTACGAGTAGCATCAGCAGTGGCGTATGCTGGATGGGACTATGAGAGAAGGTTTCAGCTTTTGGATGGGTTTTCATCCCCAATGATGAAGCGACGGCAAGATTCTTGACTGTGTTTCAGCGAATCCAGTGGCAGCGTTGCTGCAGGACCTACTGACAATCATGCTACTTTGTTGGCTACCAGTATCATGAACTTTCATCCCCTTCTTGGGTTCTTGCAGTCTCATTGTTGCAAGAAAATGGTTGAAGCATTGCCGGGACCATCTCCTATGACAAGTTACGCAAAAACATGGTCAGTAACTCAGAGGATCACGAGTATCATTCGAAACAAAAAGTGCAGAGACCTTACTGCTAGGAGAATCAATTTTTGTTCGCACTATGACTTTCGCATGGGAGAATCCTCCTGGTCATTCTAGCTGTTCCATTCTGCATCTCGGTGGGCCAAGGTCATAGTAAACTTCCAGCGCTCCTTGAACTTTGACTGATGCCGCTTTGGATCCTCAAAGAAGGTGTCGACTGGTCAGTCACCAGCCATGATACGGGCGCAGGGCTGAACACTGCAGGCACCTTGACGCTCTTGTCGCTGCCATCTTTGGATGGCCTGGGAGGGCAGTGGAGCACCCTGGTCACCAGTGTCCCTGCTGAGTTTGGAGGCTACCATCCATCTACATGACCTAAAACTAGACCGGTTAGGTAAACCCTGCAAGGCACATCCCGCAAAGTTCGGGAATACAAAAGATCACTATACATATATATATATATATATGTATATGTACATATGATAAATACATATGATACATAAATGACATGAATAAGTGTCGAGATCTTCACACCCCATTGGCTGACACCTAGCGCCGTGGTGGCGCAAAATCTCCATAGCAACTCGTTTCCCTTACGCATCCGAGACGCGAAACGCGTTGCGCGAGCTCTTCGTCGATGCGCTTCCGAATGGAAACTGTCCAGGAGAGTCAGGTCCCCGACAGAGGAGATGAACCCTCTGACCCATCAGGAGTGGTCATCCAGAATGGTAATGTAACGATGATGAATGGTAGTAACAATGGTAGTAACAATGGTAGTAACATCCAGAATAGCGTAATGTAACAATTGTGGTCATCCAGAATGGTAATGGTAGTAACAATGGTAGTAACAATGGCAATGGTTATATGGTAATGGTATTAACAATTGTAGTAACAATGCAACTATTATCAGGTAATGGTAGTAACAATGGTAACGATCGCAACAATGGTACTATCATTGTAATATCGGTAATTAAATTGCAACTAAACTACTATTGTGGGTTCTAAAATCTTGTAATCATGGAGTACATGCCGAAACATTAACATCGTAAGCAGATTATCCTTGAAATCAAACAACCCATTGGTGCCACCTTGGGCACCCGATGGTGCTCTTGACTTCCATTGAAGACGTTCCCGTGGCCGAACCTGTTTGCTCTTCCAGCCACAATCTCAGCCGCTCAGCTGGCATCGTGCCCTTGCTCCAGCTGGCCTGTGGGTAGCAGCTGGTGCTTTCCCATTGGATTGGCTCTGAATGGTGTTGCTTGGCTCAGTAATTTAGGGCGCAAATGTTGAGGACGGGCAGGGCACCAAGAACGTTACAGGCCTGGGAACCCAATTGGCCAGGACTCCCTGGCTGTACTCATCTGCTTAAAGTGACTGCTGCCTGGTTCACTTCCAAAAAAATTGTTCAGCACCCCCTGTTCACCATTGTCAGCTGTTATTATATGGTAATTAGTTTGCATTGTTTGTCAGCCCGTATCAAAGATATCTACTGACCATTGTCATTTGACTATGATCCACCCTTTTTCGGCATCGTCAACCATCACTGCTGTAATCCTTATTCAGCATTCCCAACCCTTTATCATTCTCAACCAGAACTGATCTTTACGAACCACTTCTTAGCGTGATACTCATCAACCACCAGCTCGGTTTGAGCCTCCTGAGTCTCACAGAGCTCAATGATAGCCCTCCCAAACCATGGTGTGGCCGTTGGTGTGAGGGGGCCCCTGCCACGTCAGATGCGGCGGCTGCTTTCCAGTGTCTTCAGCATCAGTATCCACCACCAAAACGGCCGGGCACCTTGGTCACGTCGGTGCATTTGGGATCTGCACCTTTGTCAAAAGCCCCAGGAGAATGAATCAAATGGATGCAAATGGATCCAAATGGATGTGAATGGATGTGAATGGATGCAAAATGCCCAGATTAATTTTCTTCTATTCATCAAATCAAGGACTTTGAAGTCGTGAAACCAATTTGCTGGCAGCATCCGGCGGCAAGGCCGGGATGTGAGAATGGTCGCCCCTCCCACCATTGAATCAAAGTCCGAACCCGGTATATAGCTCTTCTGGTCTACACTTAACAAAATGATCTCAGAATATCAACATGTGCTCTTTCAGTTGTCAGTGACTTGACATGACTTGACCCAATTTGAATTTTGCTGGTATCCATGGTATCATCTAAATATATCTAAATATACATATATATTTATATATATATGTGTGTGTGTGACTCTATCTGTCTATACATTATATGGTTGTTTCTCCAAGTAGGGCACCGCCAAAAAATGGCTGGTTTACCACTAAAAATGCTTCAGCAAGGGGATGATTTGGGGGTAGCCCTATCTTGGGAACCCACCATGTCAATGAACAGCCTCAGGTGAGCAACTCTTGGCGACCAAGGAGCTGCTCGATTCCAAAGTCTTCTCGGAATTCGACGCAATCAGCCCACGTCTTAGCCAACGGCTGGGACTGCTCGGTGCGCATCTGTGACTACGCCTATCCCTACCGGGTTCATTTACAACGGGGAGTATCATGACATGATCATCGACATGTCCACGACATGATCTATCATGATCCATGAATCATATTGGAAGCACAACCATTCAGTCTTTCAACGGAGGATGATACCAATTGATCGGAAATGCCAAAGCCTTCCTGGTTTCAAAGAGTTGGTTGAGGCTTGAAGATGAAGCAACGCATAGCAAGGTAGTGCAATCAGCTCCCCTGCAGGCTGGTAGCGCAAACCGAACCCCGTGCAACTGATCATTGCCAGGACACCAACTGGTAGTACTTTGCCTGGAACCGCTGACGAGGGGAGATTTCACCATGGGACAAGGGCTCCCCCGTCCACCTACTGACTGATGCAGGACTTTCTCAATGACTTTATCTCCCTTGCAGCTTGGAAGAGCCCATGATTAAGCAATAGAGGAGCCAGATTCAATGTGATTCAAAAACACTGGCGGGCCCACTCCCACAGGTCATCTCCACATTGGCGCACTGCGGTTGTCAGTTGCCTCAACCCTGGTGCGCCTCCAGGTAGTCTTCAATCTCACTGAAGATCGCTTCACCACCTCAGTCACTGCGGCCTTCCATCTTCACGGCTCATCCTGCCATGTCTCAGCTGAGCATCCGGCGCCGTCTTTCTGCCAAATCCTCAACGAGAAAGCGAAACGCCAATCAACTCAACAAGAGTCCACTAACCATCAGGAACCCTATCAAGAAGCATCAATGGCTGTCATTGACCAATAAACGGCCATCAAAAACCATCATGAACCATCAATAACCGTCAATGGCCATCAACCATCATGAACCATCAATAACCAGCAACAAGCCTCAATGAGAAAACCATGTCATTATCGCCGGGCCACTGCCGAGCCCTAGGTCCTTGGCATCGACCAAATAGATGACCAGGGCTTCCAGCCTCTCCTCGGGCGCACTGACCACTCACCCAATCCACCATTGGCATCGCTGAATTGATTGGCGCATCGTTGATTGATGGATATGTTTGGTTGGTTCATTGTTTCATTGGTTCATTGACTGCTTGATGGCGTAGGTTGACTGGATTGAACTGTGTGGGTTGACTCAACATCAATGACAGATCTGTATCTCTGATGGAACCAGCTGATTCCTGGGACCTGGACTAAGAAGACCCAGCTGTTGTCCGGCGTGATCTCTTTCAACAGCACTGGCCTCTGCAAGTAGAGCCAGTCTATGAAGGCCTCCTGGCCACGTCACTGGGGGTGCCCTCGGCCGGGACATCGCATCCAATGCATGCTGCAGACCTGTCCTGGTCGAGGAGAACCTCGGTCCAAATTGCCATGCTCCCCCTTCTTTGGATGCTCTGCCTCTGGGTTTTGCCCTTAAAGTGGGTTGGTACACGAATAAGCCAATTATGGCCAATCAACCAATCAATCTTTTGGTGCGATTACAAAAAAGTACGGATCCTGCCCATTAGGTTAATCAATGATTATCATGGTAAAGTCATTGGTACTTTGAGAGTTTTGTTGACAAATGCTCCGGCTACTCTTTGAAAGCCTGTCTTTCTCTAACTGACAACCAGTCACAACCAGTCACAAGGAGTCACAACGAGTCTCCTCTTCACACTGGCAGCACTGAGGGCGGTACTTTGGTGGAAGATTGCATGGCAGCAGTCGTACTTGCAGTGCGGATGTAGAGCCTGAGGAGTTGCACCGAAAGGTGTCCCTACACCATGGACACATCGACAACAATTCATTTGTTTAAGCCTTAAAAAAAAACATGAACGTTCATGGCAAAACATAGAAAACGGTAATAAGACTGTAAACCCCGTAAGTTTTGATGGAAAGCTCTGTGTTTTGATGGTCGCTCCTTGCATATAGACCTCTTTTGGCCACCCAAGCTTTGCCCAAACCGAGGCCCCCCACACACTGGGACTTGTCACGTCTCTCAGCGAAGAACCTCAATCTCCAGCCAACTTTTCGCCCAGCATAGCCGATGGCAAGCACAAATGAAGCTGTTCAGCACGGCAAGGTGGTTCACAGCGACACAAATACACAGCAATAAAATTATTCAGCCAAATTACCAAACAAAGTTGCCATCATTGATACTAGTATTGACTGTTGCTTCTTGAAACTCACGTCGGCGTTCAATGGCCCTATAAAATCCCGTTGTGCTATGCATGGGAGTACTGGTGGACAAATCTCCAAACGATGGAGTTTCTAAACCCAGGAAGGACAGTATCATTGCCCAAACTTGACCTTCGATTCTCTGAGGGTGGGGCACAAACTCACGCTGGCCTCAAGAAAATAATGTTAAGGACATCTCAACCGCAGAAAATCTGATGTGCTCAAGGAGTGTTTTTGCGCTGCAGTGATGCTTCCCCAATGACCCACCCAGCCTGTGCAAAAACAATCTCTCCACTGAACACATTGGCTGCCGCCTCCGAAGAAAGCAAGCAGAAGCATGCACCCCAGCTCGCAATTTTGGATTCAAACTGTGTCCGTAATCTTCATAGCCAAGCAAACTGAGTTCATGGCTTGAAACACTTTGGTGAAGTTTGCCTGTGCTTCATGATTCCAAGCGAACATATATCAAGTCCAAGAAATTTCAAGCGATGGATGTCCATAGCTTCCTCAAGCAAACAGTGGGTTGCTTTTTCGGATGGCGCCCTTCAGAACCTGTTTCCGACTGAAAAATTGGTTGTTTCCGACTCAAAATGTCAATCCTTCAGCTTTGATCCATAGCATTTGTATTTTCCATGGCAGAGCCCATCTTCTAACATTCTTTCTGGGTTTCTATTTCTGCCTCACTGAGACCGGACAGTGGCGGCTGAGGTCCAACGGTGCCAGAGGCATTTACCCATGATTGTTTCTCGCTACCCTTCTCTGTTCCATCTGGGCCTCCAAACCTCTTCGACTTCGCCTTACTTGTGCCGGCTTCAGAAGTGGCATCACTGGATAGACTGGTTTGTCAATGCAGAGATAATCAACCAAGCGCACAATCGAGTTGCGTAGTATCTTTTGTACCCGAAGATCTACTGTATGATGGTTGCCTGTTTCAGCAGTGTCTTGTCTAATTCTAATCCCTAGAATGACTACTTGGCTTGTCCGAGGAAATCACCGACAATGTTGCTAGCGACAAGCATTCCCTTTGTGGTTGGGGATTCACAGTATGCATTGTGATGACTTTGGACTGACACCTGAAGCATCCAGCCCACGGTCCGCTCGCCTTCAAATCCACATCCCAGAACAAAGGGGCCAGGAGTCTTCCTGCCACGGGCTGGAAAGGAATCTTAAAGCAAGAAAAGCAGTAGTAAAACAACTGCCAATGTGGACTTTCCAACATCTTCATGACTAACACGTTCACATTGATGAGGATTTTCAAAAATAACTTTCTCTTTCACAAATTATGCCCAGCAAATCACTCCCACCATTTTACCTTGAGCCAAAAGGTACAGCAACACTTGATGGTTGCCCTATGACCTTTATACAGGGGCTGATTTCTCAACACCCCACCTTCAACGTAAGTGCTACACTATGCTACACTTTCGTTGACTCTAACGCTTTAGCTCCGGCAGCTTTGCCGGTGTGAAACTCTTGACACATGGTCTTCATGTGTTTCTCACAGGTTTCCTTGTTCACTGGCTTTGTACACAAATCGGCTAAGTTGTGCTTGGTTCCTATTGCGCTAATCTTCAGATGGTTGTCTGCTACACGTTCTTGGATCCACAAGTAGCGGGTTTGTACGTGTCGCAACTTTCCCAATCCACGGCGACTCGCGGTTCCACGTGCCGCACTAGAGTCGCTGAAGATTTGTAGACTGAGATCATGCCCCCAGTCTTTCATCAACGCACGGATACTCAATCCGATTGCTGCTGCACGAACGAGTGCGTAGAACTCGCTCTCTCCGCTTGACAAAGCTATTGTGCTTTGCAAGTTTGATCCATGCTTGATTCCGTGTTGCCCCACCTGCACCACATATCCAGTAGTGCTCTTTCTGGTTAAGAAACAGCCAGCGTGGTCGCTGTCTGTAAACACTTTGATCACCTGGCTTTCCTTTTGTTGATGGTACACATTCACCACACGTGGTTTTCCAACCAGGTATCGACCTAGTCTCTTTAGGTCTTTCATGTCTGCTTCGTTTGGGGCTTTCATCTTTCTCGTCAGAGATTTCACTGCTTCAGCAATGTCCGCTCGATCCTGCGCAAGAAACTGCGCTCTCATCACCAGACTTCTGAAGATTGTAGTCTGTTCAGCCGTCATCGGTGGAAGTCCAACCGATCGATGCCAGCACCTCACTACTCTTCTTCTTTTCTGCTGGTGTTGCAACTGCTTTCGCTTGTGTCAGATTGAGCTGTCGAACAATCATTTCTGCATGTCTTGGATCTGCTTCGTATGTCACTTTTCCTGTCCCTTGTTCGTATGTAACGATTCGGTTCAGAATGGTAAGTCGATCTCCTGATCCCTCACCAATCATTCCGTCACAACGGTACTCGTACTTCTTTGACAATACTTCCTTCATGTAGTTCTGGCCCTCGTCGTCGGCCAACACTAGGAAGTCATCTCCGTGAACTAACAGTTGGATGTTCTTTGCGGTGTGCTTGAATACACTTGTCCAAGCTTTGCCTTGATCGAATCCACACTGTTTCAGATGTTGTGAGTAGTCTTCTTGCCAAACATGACTGGCATCTTGTGTTCCATACATTGTCTTTAACAGAATGGCACAATGGCCTTCCTGCTCATCTCCCGGAGGCAAGGTCACGTAAACCTTCCTCTTTGCCTTCCCATAGAAATGGGCTCGAGAGATGTCGTACAATGCTAGCCTCAACTTGCTTTTGCTTTTCGTTGCAAGTTGTGAACACAAAATCTTTGCCGCTTCCAGCGGTGGCATGTTGCTGAACAACATGTGTCCTGGAAGTGCTCCATGTTGCTTCTTTATTTCCCGAACTACGATTCGTGATCTGTAGTTGGGCTTCTCACTATCTCCTTTGTTTCTGTCGATCCACTTGAGTGTGATCGGTGCTTTTCCCGTCTCACGATAGCACTCGTCCAACGTACGCTTTTCGTAGACTTGTGCCTTGTGCAACCAATCAAGTTCCTCTTGACGAGCTGCACGCACAAGGTCCGCATTCAGCTGGACTCCGGTGATGGAGTCGAAGAAGATTTGATCTTCTTGTTGACCTTCCTCGAACGTTGGTACGTAGTCACCTTCGTAGTCTTCCAAAGCTGGGTCTTCATCCGGACTGGGACCAGCTTCCATGGAATTGACTTCACGGAACTCTCCGTCAACTTCCATCTGTTTCCTGATCCCGCGGATGGTTGCTTGTACTAACTTCGGTGGGTAGATCCTAGCCATTTTGGCACGACCGTTCACAAGGTGTATGTGACGGTGCCAAGGCTTTCTTCCGCCTGCGTCATCATTGCTACAAGTTCCTTTTAGGATCTTTGCTAACTCGGGACTGTTTGTCATCCATTTTGTTTGCTTTCGCACATACCCTTCGCCGCTTGCGTCTCGGGACACCATCTCCCATCTGCACATTGGTCCCTCGATTACTTCCACTCCTGGAAGTTGTTCAACTTCGTGAACACATTCTTCTTTCCAACTCGCTGCATTCTTGGGATGTTCGTGGAGGAAGTACTTTCCTTTCTTGTGTCTTCTTTTGTAAACGTCGCATGCTGTCTTCAGCATCTCTTTCCCTTTCTCCAATCGTTCCTGTTGGATCTCGGGATCCACACGTCCCTTGTTCAAACCTTGTAGTGGCGAAAACGCTTCACAAGGTGGACTGCCTGTGGTCAAGTAGGGATCCTCTTCGTCGAGGATCTTGTTCAACTTCTTCACCTGGGTTTTGTCTAACAGGTCCCATCCTGTTTCCAAATCGACTGCGTATCCTGGAAGTAGTCCGTACGATCTACACTTCTCAGTCAATCTTGGTGGTGAAAAGATCTCTGAGATGTCGTGTGCACCCAGAGCTTGCAAATCTTGTTGTGAAACTTCCCAATCTTCGTTGGGTTCAACTGTGAACTGGAACAGTGAATGTAAATCGCTTGGTGGCTGCGCTGATGACCAAAACTGATCATGTGAAAGATCAGATCCAGGCGCTGCTGAACTTGATGCTGCTGCTCCTTCTGCAGGAGCTGGTTGTACCACAACAATCGGTCCCGGAAGTCCTCCGGCTGAATCAGCCGAGGGCCCCCCATCTTCGATGTCGTGGAACAAGTCATCCAAGTT
>VSDK01001892.1:78356-98803 GCA_009767595.1 Symbiodinium kawagutii | reverse complement strand
TCAACCGACTCTTCCTCCGGAGCTGGGTCGTATGCTCCTGAGGATGGACGTGGTTCCGTCCTTGCTGATGCGTAGGCTGCTGCTGCTGCTGTTGAAGGTTCTGCTCGGTCGTCACAACTGCTGCAAGCATCATCGAGTCCTTCTCGTCGGAACACCATGGCTGCCATGCTTTGTGCAACAGAGCCACGGAAGTTCCTTGAGATCTCCAAGCTTGCCGCCAATCGTTGGCGGTACCGGGTGATTGGCAGGTCCCTCCAAGTCATTGCCTGCCCTTCACGCAGCAACCTCCTATACCTTTGCCTGGCCTCCTGTCGGGTTGCCGCTGGCAATCCAACATCCGGCACTTCAGCATCTGAAGCTTCTTCCAACATGGCGATCTCGAGGAATCCGGTTTCGGCTTCAGGTTCAGGTTTTGCTTGTTCAAAATTGCCTACCTGTTTGTTCTTGCCTTTGCCTGTTTTGCCTTTGCCTTTAGACTTTCCGTGGTTCTGGTTGGGGGGAGCTCTACAGTCTTTCTGGTAGTGTCCAGGTTTTCCGCAGTTGAAACAAACCGCGGACCCCGGACTTGAGCCAGACTTGCCATGACCCTTGCCATGTTTACCACTGGACTTACCCTTACCACCTTTGGGGTTACCTTTGCCTTTTCCTTTGTCGCCTCCTTTTCCCTTTCCTTTATCTCCTTTCTTACCTCCTTTACTCCCATACTTACCAAAGGCACCCACATCCATGTCATCCGGTCCCAGCTGCTTACCAAGAGGCTCGATCTTCAACTTCGCGCCAACCCTCGTCTCGAGGTACGTCGCCAACTCGGAGTACATGTCTTCGAAGTCCAAGAACTTCGAGCGGTTGAGCTGCAAGTGGCGTTCGATCTCTGGAGGGCACATGGATTCGTGAATGCTCATTTTAATGTCATTGGCAATCGCTTGGCGTTGCCCATTGGCATCTTTGCGAGCTTCGTAGCGGTTAAGGAGTTCAGTCCAGCTTTCTATTCGTTCGCTCAACTCTTCGAGTTTCGCTTTTCCTGGAGCAAGGATAAAGCGAAGTAGGGACGATTTCTTCGCTCCCGTCGAGGGATCATACCTCCTGTTGAGGCGCCGCCACGCGTCGATGCCATTGTTCTTTTCTGTATTTCTCACTATCATAAAGGGTTCTCCCTCAAGGAGATTTTGCAATGCCGAGTACACTTGGCTACTCTTCTCTTTAAGCTCTTCCACCTCATTCGCCGTACCTAGGCCGAAAGCGGCCCGGGCACTAGCATCAGAGATCGAGCTTGTCTGCTCTTCTGCCCATTGAAGGACAGGTTCCATCTCTGGAAAGATCGAGTAGATGAACGTTTCCATCTTGATCTTCCATCGTAGGTAGCTCTCAGATTCTTTTCCACTGAACCGTTCGGGTTTTCCAATCCCGCGATTGTCGACGAGATTCAACTGCTTCTTTCCGTCTCGCTTCATTGCCGTTGCCAACTCGCTTTGCGAAGTGGCCAAAGATTGGATTGCAGGGCCCAACGTCTGGCTTGCCTGCTCCAATCCTGCTAGTCTGCCCTCAAGTTGGGCATTTCTCTGTTGACTCTCTTGGAGCGCTGTACCCAACTGGTTTACTCTTTGGATCAGCTCTTGGAGTTGCTGTTCGGGGGTAGCCATCGGGTCACTTCCCTAAGGAGCCCTCTACCGGAGCCAGAGCTCCGCTACCACTTTCACAAATTATGCCCAGCAAATCACTCCCACCATTTTACCTTGAGCCAAAAGGTACAGCAACACTTGATGGTTGCCCTATGACCTTTATACAGGGGCTGATTTCTCAACATTTCTGGAATGATTCTATACTGGTTCTTTTTTTTTCGGAGTTTTGAACTTCGGTATAAATCTGAAAATAACTGGTAGAACATGTATTGGCAATGATCAATGACCATCAAACGACTGCTAGGTACGTTAGCATTGTTTGCCCTAGTTATAGATTCATATACACCTTTCTAATCCTTTCTTACTGGTTAACCATATATCATACTGGCACGTATGTCTATGATTTGTTGGCCATCTGTATTGCTTTTGGTCACTCATACATCAAGCAGTCCTCAAGAGCCTGTCAAGATCTTCGCGATTCTTCTGCAAGGCTCCTTGGGCCGCATCTTGCAGAAACGCGCCCAGGACATTCTGAGACCGACCTATTCTGCCAACAATGAGATGTTGGTGGCAGATATTCGTCAGTGGATGAACCGCGACAGAGGTCTGACAATCCACCAAGTGACGAACCGCTAAGATGCTCGGATCCCAACTACCAGTGAACTACTTGCTCCCCAGCCATCTGGTGAGTTTGGGGCTGGCTTTGGGAATCCTGGGACCACCCACCTGGAGGACACTACTGTATCTTTCATGTCCCCAGAGTTCAAAACAACCAATCAACCACGACTTCACCAGCAGTTGACTCATAGTCCAAGAATGAGCTATTGAGATGTTTCCCCTTCTTTGACCCAACATCTCGGAAATCTGCCAGACGCCCAAAGTACAGCATGCATTTTGTCAATGCTTGGTGCTTGGTGAGTTGGACCTGGCTGGACCTTTTTAAACAGACCAGAAAACTAAGCCACTATGTGAGTAATATGTGACATGTGACCCATGATTAAATGCTTCCTCAGACACTGTCAGACCGGATCATGCCGTCCTTTGGGGACCATCTCTCGTTTGAGGAATTCCAAGATGTCCTTCTTTTTCACCACGCCCTTCGGAGTTGGGGGACAAGTTGCACGAAATCACGAGACGAAAGGCTCCACATTTGGGTATATTGGGGTGCAACATGAGTATGAGTTAAAATTGTCAAGCCTCCAGATTAGAGGACTTCCCAGCAAAAAGAATCACCAAGTTCTTGTGTGCTTCTAGTCCCTTCAGGAATTAATTCTCTCATTTTGAACATATGAACCATCTCTGAAGTTCCTCCATGCGCTGAAGAGCTTGTTGCAAAAGACTCTTTTTCCCCAGCTCTGGACGTCGTGTGGGATAGGCAGCCCCCCCGGCGACATTCGTCGTCATACTGCCGAACACACTTGCTGCATCACAATCCTTCCCCAGAGCAGCAATGCTACTGATGGATTGTTGTACAAGGTTTCGCTCTCGTGACATCTCTGCAGCATGCTTGCTTTTGAGGTCAGACACTTCTTGCCTTGGCAGAGAAGGGACATGCAAATTCACACATCAGCAGCTAAGTTAAGGGATTCAATCCACCATCAAAATTCTATCGCGCTCTGTGTGGCAACCACCAGTACTGATGAAGAACTCGCGCGCTTTCACGCCTCTGCAACAGAAGGAAGCCCTTACTCTACAAACACTTCTCTCTTTACTTTGGCAAGATCAATAGAAATCAATACATAATATGCCTCGACTGAACATAAAGAAACATTTTTCGAAAGTCACAGTTGTGTCCCCATCACCAAGCGCTTAGCCCAGGCTGAGTCGGGTCCACTTCCCCTTCCCCGGGGATGGCGCTCTGGCTCCTCCTCCCGGTGCTCCAAGGCGCTCCTGCCGCTGTTGCAGGTCGCGCAGTCGCGAAGCCAACTGCACGGCCTGGGACTCTTCCGCTTCCTGAGCGGAGCCATGGAGGGCATCCCATGGCGGGTAGGGACTTCGGTAGGGACCGCGATAGTGACCCCTGTACGGATTGGTTTAGACTCTGAAGCATTGGAACGTGCGCATAAATGTGGGCATATTGATACTTCTACGCTGACGAATAAGGGGACGTTCATGAGTATATCACCAACAGCGATAGAGGTGAGTCAACAATGACTGCCTGGGCCTGACACTGGAATTCTTCCAATGGGTCTAGGTGAGAGGGAAATAATTCGTTTCAAGGCCTCAAAATGCCGCAAGGATCCTGCTCAAGTACATGGGACCAAGGCCTAAGGATCCTCGCTACGCCACGAAGGAAGGATGTTCGATTCCAAATCACCAGAGCTTCACCACAGCTTTCCCCAGCGCTACTATGAAGCCCCCTTGGGATCCACTCCTGCGTCTGGGACAAGCGTTGCTCCGCATGCCGCAAGGCACTGAGGCAGAGCTCCTCCTGGGAGCAACGATGCTTTGGGTGACAAGCCAAGGGTGGAAAATCATTTTTTGGTCAACTTTAGCGGAGAATTCTTCACCAGGGTCATCAATTCTTAAGCCATGTACATGGCACAGAGCTAGAATAGTAGGGGATTAAGACTAAAGGCCAGTGACCAATCTGGATTGGTTGATCAAACTATCTGGTGTTGGAACATGTGAGCCCCAAAAACGATGGCCGGTACAACCAACCGAAAAGGGGTGGTGGATAAATGTCATAATATGCATACAAGAACGTAGCTTGAGGGAGATACGAAAGGCTTCAAATCAGGGTACTGAATCCGGGACCAGGGGATATTCAAGGACAGACTTGGGTGCACTTCGCTGCATTCTCAACTGTGGCACTGTTGAAAAAACCTGGTGGTGTCCTCCGCTGCGTTGCAAAGCTTGAGAGGTCTAGTAGATATCAAGGAAATTGTTGACAAACCATCCAAACAACACTTTCCACCTCATTTCCATCGAAAGATCTTCAACATCAACCATCTTCAAACTCCACCATAGCTTTCCCCAGGACCTTCCAAGGTCCACCAGGCCCCCCACCAGGCCCCCCACCAGGCCCCCCACCAGGTCCCAGCGCCTGCTTGGCCATGCCTTGGACCTCGCCGGCCATGCGCTGCTTCTCGCGCTGCGCTTCCTCCAGCTGCGCCGCCGCCTCCGCGCGCCGCAGCCGAAGCTGCTCCGCGCGCTGCTGCGCCGCGCGCACCGCGGCCTGGCGGGGGCGGCGAGGAGAAACCAACATGATCATATAATCAAATAAAAAAATAATAGTAAACATATGTAAACATTATATGTAAACATTATATGAAATGATCATTTGAACACATAACAATGATTATCAATCAATTGTTATTTAAAAAACTGCGATTGTTATCGTTATCAACATTGTACAGTAATCATTGTTATTCTTTGTTGTTGTGAATATATGTGATTCTGAGTGCAGACTCATTATAGACTCATGAATAGACAAAGTCAAGAAGTTAATTTATAGGTAGTCCTAGCATCATTGCAATAATCATGGACAAAACAATAACATCTACAAAGTTAAAGGAAGTTGTTGACTACCATTGGTTACCACAGCAGTTAGAATGGATGCTTGGGGAGGTTCACTACAACCAACAGGCGTAGAAGATCGTGTAACAAGTCATTGGTTTGCTCTTGGATTGGCTGGAGCCCAACGGACAATGAGCCTATGACGGAGCTCGTCTGGATCCACTATTCACCAGGTGCATCGAAGACTATGGATCATTACCTCACTGGCAACCTGAAGCTGATCGGTAGATGATTTGTTGGATCAGCATTGATCACCATTGATCACCAGCTCATGCCAGCTCATACTAATCATTGCTAAGATCCCCATTGATCATCAGCTTATGCTAATCCAAACAGGTCCCCCCGTGAGAATCCCAAAGCTAAACCCATCGGTCCCCACACCGAGCGTCCCATGGCTGTCCCTATCAGCTGTCGACAGGGTCCGCCTCCTCGGACAACTCTGCAGCCATGACTTTGGCTCGGGCCTCGCGCACCTGAAGGGGTGCTGTTGATGCTGGTTGATGGTGGTGATGCTTCATGGTGGTGGTGCTTAATGAAGGTTCGTAATGATGCTAATTAATGCTTGAAATTGGTCAATCATGGTGAAATTAATGGTGAATGGTGAAAAGATTCGTGTTGAGGTTGATAATGATGGTGAATAGATGATGAAAATGGCTAATGATGGTTTATGAAGGGTTCTTATGGTGGATGAAGGGCTCATCAATTATTAAAAAAGGAATGGTGCTTAAATAGCTCAATAACTATCCAAACCACCAACTGCTTTGGATTGTTTCATGGCGTTTTGCGGCTGGTAGCCAATACTTCATGGGTTTTGATGGTCCCCTCAATAATCGGTTCGTCTCATTCCGCCTAGGATTGCTAATCATGGGGTCTTTCGATAACCTCCACATAATTATACAAAAATACTGCGAATACTATACCAATCTATAGTGACTCTAAGCCCATGTTACAAACTTTGACTTTGGTCCCATCCTTTCAAACACCATCACTGCAGCATATCATCATTGATGAAACTCCCAACAGAAATCTGGTGTGCCACCAACTCCCAAACCCCCCCCCCACGAGTGCGTCAGCCACAACGTTTGCCTCAGCCTCAAGGGTCATCTGCTCTTCTTCAGCTGCAGCCTCTGCTGCTGAAGCTGCTTGAAGCCGTCGACTTTCCCAGCTTTCCTGGACGCAAGAGCGGGCAAATATCAAATAGCCAGTTTATGGCAAAGAAACCATTGCCTGAACTTATTGCAATCTATTTTTGGGGAAAAAAATGTGTGTTTTTTAATATGCATCTACCATTACCATCCATTACCACCAGTTACACCTACCCGAAAGCTTTGCAAAGGATCCCATCAACATCAACGATCCCAACATCCCACCTCGCAGGCCAGGGCCTCTTGCGCAAAGCGACCTTGCAACTCGCTCACCTCAAGATGCTCAACTCGCTCACAAATTGATGGAAAGAGAACGAAGTCGACCACATACCAGCTACAATAAATATCATCAACCAATCACTAGCTGCTGCTTAACAAAAAGAGATCAGGTTGGATCGTTCTGCTTCAATATGTGTCAATAACATCAGAGCTACCGGACTTGATCCTGAGCATTTACAGTAGGAAATGGTAGTCTGGTAGCTGATGGTTGGTGCAGGTCCCAACAGATCTGGTTCTGCTGACTGAAACGTGCCACGGGCCTCAGAAAGGAGTTGCGAGAGCCGCTCTCGAAGAGGAGCAGCTGCGTCCTGGCCGAGAAGCCATGGCACGGTCCAGTGCAGGACGCATACCGCGTTTACATCATGGCAGGTCTTACATGCATGAACCATCATGAACCCATCTTCCTGTGATTTATTTCTGTTCTCAGCGTTACTTAGCAAAGTGGCACAGTATAGATATTCGGTTGCTGTTGCTGTTGCTGTTGCTGTTGTCGTCGTGGTGGTTGTTGTTACTCTAGTGCTGCAAGTTCTCGTGGGTGGCACTCCATATCATACCCGCGGCTTGGCGTCCTCTGCTGCAGCTACTACCATGCTCTTCCTCTCGGGACTTTGGCTTTGAAGCTCCTGGACTGTACAGCACTTCAAACGACAATACATGGCAACACAGGCAACAAACAGTGCAAATGGATGGTGGTTTGGGTTTTCACGCTCCTGAATTGCTGCCAAAGGCTACACCTCTTTGAATGTGACCACTCACAGGTTGGATGATTCTTGGTGACCTGGCCCTTCCACACAGCCAAACCAAATGTGAGTGTCGCAGCAGAAAAAATGGCACATAATGGCACAAATTTCAAAGAAATCCTCTTTCACCCATGTTCACTGCTCACAAATCCAATCCAGGGGAAAAGATTCAAGATTTAAAGTTAGGATGGGCACCTCCAAATGCGGTCACACATGTTCTCTGCTAAACCATGGTCAGCTGGGGATCTGGGCCCCGGTCCCCAGGGCTCCACGGTCGTCCTCCTCCAGCTGTGCAGCAGCTGCTGCCTCGCTGGTGACTTGCTCCTCGGCCATACGAAGCAGGTCCTGCGGAGAGCGGGTCCTGGGGGCTGGGCCCAACCAGGGCCCCATAGGCTGTGGCACCAGCCGTAGGGATACCACGGGTAGCTGCACGAGCCATGAACCAGCTGCATCTGTGCTGGTTGTGATGTGCTGATGCAGACTTTGCCAGTTGAACCAGGGTTCAAGGAGAACATCAACTGTTTCGCAGGCTTCAAACTGATTCAAACAAATCAAAACTGTTGAAACTCATGGGCCAGTGGTTGGTCTGTACTCCCACGATACCAGAACAGTAAACCCAAGAAGCAGGCAGCTGCACCTGGAACCATATCTTGAAGAGTTGCACATCTATGGCTTGAAAATGCTATGTTTTCACCTCTTCAGAGTCAGGATTGGTCAGTCAACCACATGCTTGCTATGGCTTGGTCACATGGTAAACGCCACTCCCATAAGGTCTCTGACCTCTTCCTACCATTACCAACCACTCATTCTCACCCCAATCATGTAACCATGTGAGGTCTCTGCCACCCCTAACCACCAGCCCAGGGTGCCCAGTGCCCCCCTTCACCGGGGCGCCTCCTGCTGCTCCACCTCCGCCACCAGCTCCAACTTCCGCAGGCGTCGCTGCTCCTGCCGCGTCTGCCGCTCCAGCTGCCGACGCCGGAGCTCTGCCTGGAGCCGCAACTCACGGCTTTGGAGCTCGGCCAACTCACCTGAAGTCACGACGACGGGACGACGACGTGGTGAGATGCAACGTCCATGGCGAGAACCGGTTCCCCCAAGGAGATCTGAAAAGCTAAGGTAGGTGTGGATGGATCATATGACAAATCGTTGTAGATTTACGTTTTCATAGATTGAGAACTCGGTTTCTTGATTCGCCTACTGTATGTGTATATGGCTAATTATACATGGACTTTACACGTATGTCTACAGATAAGTGTCGAGCTGGGAGAATGACATGCGGATTAGTCTCTATCCATTCAGATGGCTAAATCAGTGTCCCTATTGATTGGATCCTATTGGAGTGGGATAATCCTAGGTCATCTAATGTTTCGGCCCACAGTGGCCTGTGATTTCAGCTTCCCTGGAGGCAATGGCAGCTGCAGCCCTTCGCACTGCAGCCTCTTCTTTGGCCTCGAGACTTTCCTCAGGGCCCAAGCTGCCAAGTTGGGATCGCAAAACTTCTGTTGATCCCAGCAGCCTCCCAGAAATGCCAACTCGCAAACCCAAAATAATCCAGACTTCTGTTTATGTTGATGGATTGTCATGGATTATGATTGATTTCTCCAGAACTGCTCGCAGTTCTCACATGAGCCTTGATTTGTCGAGGCTATGCTCCCGCCAAGGATCCAGTTCCTCTTCACCCGAAGCAGTCGCTGCATCCAAGAAGCCAGCCTCCAATGCCTGGCGTCGCCCCCACGTCATATTTGGGTGTCCTTGAAGAGCGTAACCACTACGGGAACCGGTTCAACCCCACAGCCCATGATTCTATGAATCTATGAACAAGCAACGCAAGGGCAAGAGCTCCATGTTGGTGTCAAGTATTGGTTGCCAAACCGGAAATTTCCACCCAAACTCAACGATGGCACGCAGGTTTGATGGAAGTCTCTAGGGCTGCGGCCCTGTGTTGAAATTCTCCATGCAAATTGCCTGTGAAAAATCCTCCAGACAATGACCAGGGCAACTATGAAATGGGTTTAGTAGAGGGATATCCAGCTGCACGTGGGATAGCTGGACTGTTTGTTGGATGTCTTTCGTCCCCGCCCTGCCTTCTTGAGGTCGGAAACCGCTTCATCCACTTGCGGTCCACTGAGCTCGGGCGCAAGTAGCCGCTCCTGAGCTATCGATGGGTACCAGAACCCGTGCATATCCCGGTCCCGTCCCACAAGGTTGAAGCAAAAGCAAACACTTGCAGTCCTAATTTTTGGACACATCCACTTTATCACTATCTACAGCTAGGTGCAAACCATACTTTTTGCATCTTTTTGCTGCACTATTGATATGCAACCGATTTTCAACTTGTTCGGGACCCACTCTGAACGAATATGTTGAATATGTGGGAAGGCATTAGGCATAGGTGGTTTTGTCTCTTTCTACCAATCCCATATTTATCCTCATATTTCACCTAGTATTTCATGCCTGGAATTTCAACTCAGAAGGCTGGACACAGGATGACTTCGATCATCATTGGGTCGTGGCCCAAGATCCCTGGCCTTCACTTGCTCGAGTTTGGCCGTAGGCAGTGCAGCTGCAGCGCCATCCAACAAGGGATCCACCGTCCGGCGCTGGCGCTCCACGAGGGACTCCAGTTGAGTGCGCCTGGCCTGTGCACGGTGGTGAAAACCAGGCCTAGGGCCCTAGGATGAGCATCAGCCATGGCATAGCCAACAGGATGCCATGAATGATCAGCCAGTGGTAGCCCAGGCACCCCCAAGCATAGTAGCATTGTGATAGGGATGTGTAAGAAATAGTACGAGAGTATCAATGATAAGTTTTATGATGGCTTTTTGAGACGGGTTTTTCATGATGATGCTGATTCTGGTGATGGTGATGGCAATGTCGATGATGATGATGATGATGATGATGATGATGATGATGATGATGATGATGATGATGATGATGATGATGATGATGATGATGATGATGATGATGATGATGATGGTGGTGGTGGTGGTGGTGGTGGTGGTGGTGATGATGATGATGATGACGATGACGATGACGATACCTGGAAAACCAGATCCTGTAATCCATTTTGCGATCCACCGACAAGGGAGGTTCACCACTGCTCAGTCCAGTGTTGTATCAGTCATCACCATTGTTGCTAATGCTGCTTGCCAAGTTCAAGTCACTTTCCGTACTTTTGTATATTTTCTGAGAATTCCAACGTTGACACCACACTCCAAAATTGCAGGCATTACGCGTGCAGAATACATATATTGACTTTGATGATCGGGGATTAAACCATTGTGGGATGCTTGGTGGAGCCAATCCCGATCCCAGTGTTTCTACTGTGGCCTCCTGGGCAGCCTCTTCAGATTGGAATTGCTGCCGCTGGCTTTCCTTGTGCAAAAATAAGCTGGAAAAAGGTGCCAAAGGTAGGTCACCAAGTGGATCCCAAAAGGGTGGCTTGACAAAAGATGCATAGATGGTAGCTTTGCCAATGCTGCTATGTAAGAACTTGAGGACCACCTTTCACTAGTTCATGTATCACCTGTTCTTTGACACGTCCCGCATCTTCCATTAGAAATATCTTCCAAGTCTTATTTTTCTGGCTCCAACTTTCCTGGCAGGTCCTGGCAATGCCAACTCAGCCAAGGTGCCACCTGCTGCTGATGGCGCTCCATTTCCTTCACTTCCTCTCCCAGTGTTTGATGCCGGGCGCTGATCCCATGGCGCACCGCAGTGGCGGCCTGCGGGCCAAAAGCGATGGAAATTTGACAGAAATAAATTCTGGAGCCAGGTGATCACCTTCATCGTTGGCCTTTCCCATGGTGATGATCACCTTTCCCAACAATGAATTCGGGAGAAATCTTTGGGAAAGCTGATCACCATGCGATGCGTAAAACTCGGGGGGCAAAATGGGGCAGAATTATTTGATTGGATCGTTGTGTGTCACGTGGTGTCTCACAACAAGGTGACAGGTAGAAATTAGCACCAACCAAGACCTGGGTAGCAGCATCTTACTGCTGGCAATGGAAGGAAGAATTCAGAGACAGCCTCTGACAGCTACCACGCGAAAGGTTCTGTTGCTCTAGGTTTCAAGATAGAACAACCAGCCACCATGGTTGTTGTTTGGATTTCTTCCTATTGTTGGTGGTAAGTTTTGAGTCAGAAACCAACCCATGTTGGTGCGAATTGGCGAACCTCCAACTGGCCAAGGCAATCTTCAAACTGCGTGTTGCAGTGCTTCTGGAAGTTCGCCAGCTCCTTTTGGGAAGCGCTCCCAGGGAAACAAGATAGGCAGCTCGCAGGAAAATCAAAGTCACCTTGTAATGAGTCAACTTGCGTGTTGGCAAGGGGTAAAATTGGTTCATGAAACCCACCAACCCATCATCATTTGGTTGGATGGTTGGAATGCTGATGTGGCAAGCTGATTGATAATGAATCCAAGAAATGAAGACTATTGTCGGGATCATTCAATTCATGACGTCTTGAGTTTTGTTGTTTGATTTACCTTGGAACAGTTCACAATCACAATGAATCTGACCCTGATGTCAGTCAAACAGCTCCTCCTTCACGGAACTTCGCAGTTGCTGCCAGTCCCTCCGCGTCTCCGCCAAACGGCCGCGCAACACAGACTCAAGCTGCAAGACCAAGGCACCAGCCCTGTCCACGCGGCCAACCTCAGCACCCGTGACCAGCCGCAGGTTTCGAAATGGTTTTTGACTGACTATAGATGATTATAGATGTAGATGACAAATGTTGGATGTTAGGGAACCCCCAGGTTATGGTTGGTTTTTGCTCTAAATGCTTGATGAAGGATGATTTTGGGGGTACCCCCATTCTGAGAAACACCCATGTAGCACGCTGGGAGCAAAGGATTAACAGTAGCCAACCATGGCATCAAGTTATATGACTGACTCCTTTCTTGGCTTCAAGAGAACGCCCCATCGAAAACAAAGCGCACTACTCAAGTCGGTGAGTTGGTGCTTTCTCCAAGCCACGACTTGCTCCAGTTCCTGCTCCAAAAGGGCCACTTCTTCACCCGGAGGAGCTGCTTCCCGGAGCTGTCCCAAGTGGACACGCAGCGACTCAGCACAGCCCAGAAACCCAGGAGAGCCACGGGACTCGGCCGTTGCCAGCTGAGCCTTCAAGGCAGCCACTGAAGAACGCTCCTGCAGCACGCAACACTACGATGAAGCGCCCACCCAACCACTCAACCTGTTTCCAGAGCTTTCACTTTTAGAGATTTGAGTTATACTAGTTATACTTATACTGTAATTATAAAGTATAAAAAGGCAAAACCAAATAGGAAAAAAATGTGGTGTCACCAAACAGTTGGCGACTCGGGCAGACCTAGATGCTGCAGAAAACAATGGTTTACAGAAAGGTACTACACAGAGATGCGAAGTGAAGGAAGATTCATGAAGATTCGGCCCAAATCACAACTCAAGTGCCTCATCCACAATTTGCTGCAGGCGAGAGATGTTGGAGCCAGCTTCCTTTCCAAGCAGCACATTCGTTGCATCGCTCATGACTCTCCATGCTAGCTCCTACAAAGGTTGCAATAAATCTCCGCTATGATAGGCCTGAAACAAACGACTTGGCATGATTGTTTCAGCTCTGCGACGGTCTCATGCTCCCTGCCATAGTTCAAAGCCCAGCATCTGCGAGGGACGCAGCGAGCATCTTCCGTTGCTTCTCACCGGCGGTGGCTCGATGAATCGCATCATCTTGACGGCGTTTCAGCTCATCGAGATTCTGCCAGCGCCCGAAGAAACTTGGATCACTAAGAGTCAACAAAGCCACAGTCATTGAGAAAACATAAGAATCAATAATAAACCAATATTAACCATTATATTAGCCATGATTAACCAATATTATTAACCACTATTGATTAAGCATATAATCCAGTCTTGTTCCACAAAATCAAGGATGACAAATCAATCACAATCAAGGATGAATGTAATGCAAACATCAAAGGGGCGCAAGTAGAGCGGCAATCCATCGCAGCTAGCAAACCGGTCCGTATGACTCCAAACGTAGGACCCAGTATAAAAGCTTTCCGCTCCATCTAATGAGAACAAATCAGAAAGAAGAAACCAATATCAAGAAATATGTGCTGGTATAAACAAGTTTAGCTTGTAGTATTAGCAACAGCGAGAGTAGCTGACAGCTTCAGTGTTCAAAAACCCCTTCTCTTTCTCAAGAACGCAGATCAGCACTGAAACTGGCCAAGAACCAACTACTTTGGCCAGGCAAACGTGACTACCCAGCCGCAAGTGTGACAACCAGTTATATAGCCACTATCTCCTCTGCAACCGCTCTATTTCAACCTCTTGTGCATGGGCAAAGCTACCGAGGATCCTTCCGACCCCAGCGCAAAGCTGCACCAAAGTGTGGCAGCGCATGATAGAGACAAAATCGTACCATGGATATCCATGGAGGACAAAGATCAGAAAGAAACGTCATTGACATGTGTCACAACCCCCAGTGCCCTAGTGTTGAAAAATCTTTTGAAGGTGAACAAGTCCAGCTTCGATGACATGGAAACAAGCATAGCCATGCCGCGTACATCAGCTACAGCAGTGACTCATCAACCAGGCCATCGTCCAATGCTCCTCCCCCCTCACAACGGGCCCAATGGCCTTCTTTCGCTCCCTTTGAAGCAACTCTGTCCTGAACGGTGTGTTGCCCATACACCGTCCTTCATGATGTCCAAATGTGAGAAACATCATGGATTTGGGTGCCCACATGTGCCCACATGTGCCCACATTCCATGTGGCAGAAATCATTAAACCCAAAAGGAATGATGATTTCAATGATTTCAATGATTTCACATTTCCTTTCAAAGAAAAGAGTCTGTTCTCGTCGGCGGTGCGGTGCCTTGCTTTCACCAATGCGAATGGTTGACGTTCTTGCCCCACTTTGTGCCCCTTTCCCTTTTGAAGTTATCTAATCATTGGAGCTTTATAAACCCTAATGTTCGCCTTTCTCACCACTCAAGCTTTCTAGAGTTGAGATTGAAAAAATTCAAAACTGCAGGAATGGGAATCCAAACACTTTCAGTTTCTATTGTTTCACAGTGTGCCTTTGTGGATGCTCGATGTGAAGGGATCTGCCCTCATCTCACTGGAAGATGACGAATAAACAGCTGGTGAACTAAGGGCGATTCCGCCGTCCTCTCAGTTCGAGATGCCTTTTTTGATTCGCTTTCCTCATGATTGCAACCCACTGGCAACAAGGATGGGACCCTGCGGGCCGCCAACGTAGCGGAGTAGCATACAAAGAGAATTATAGGATCCATATGGATCTATCAAATGTTCACCAACATGTATACTTGTGACATGCCAGCTTTTTGAAAGGTATAGCTCGAGAGGCCATACTCGCAGACCACTGAAGGCACGGCATGTTGAAGACTGTAGATTGGTGTCCCAATTTTTAATGAACCTATAGTATCTACATGATTCTGCATGTCTCTTGGTATTTGGAATGTACAAATCTCCACAAACTCAGAGGACAAAGTCACAAGTTCTTGGAGTCGCTCTTGAAATTGATGCGCTTGATCCTCCAGGAGCTTCTCATGAAGGGACAGTGGCATCCTCGGCCAGTTCTGTGGATTCTGACGCTTCCCATGATTGACGACACCAAGATCGCAGGGGGGCAGGGCTAGGTCCAATTGTCCAATGTTGAAAAGCTTGCTTTCTTGTGCAAATCTACCAATGAAGTTGTAACAACTCCACTTTGGCCAAGTTTCAGGTTCGTCTGCAACTCTGAGCCTGAGTCCAGTAGCCACTGATCTGTTCAGGGATGGCTCAATGGATACTTCCATTCTCGTGTCGCCCCCACTTTGCTGACCTGGCCCCCACTGGTTTGCACTACTGGCACTGGGTTCCCGCTAAGTTGTCCAGACGAGGGGCACAAGGGGGAATTGGACGGTCCAAGCTCTTCCTGCCGTTCCTGTTGTAGTGCAGGCGAAGGAAACTTGGATCCAGGTGAAGGGTGGTGAAGGTTGATTAATGGTTGTGAAGTGGTTGCTGGTGGTTCATAGTGGTGACGGCTGGTCACTGTAATAGTGGTTTATGGTGATTGATGGTGGTGAATCACGAGCAAAACTCTATTCGGATAAGACATCTGCATACGCAGGGGCCAATTCTCGAAAGTGCCAGAAACTGCCAGCTAAAAGCTCAGCTGCCCATAATTTTAGTTTCGTCTGATGTTCTTTGGTATTCCTATGTTGCTGTCCCCGCTGGTAGCAATCCGCTAAGGTGGCACAGGTGCATAAGAAGTACACTGATCTTTTCAAGTTGAGGTGGTCAACACTGTTCAACAAATGTCGGCGATTGCCACAAAAATCTGAAACCCAAGATGCACTAAAGTTAGGATTGCTTGCAGCCTTGTCAAAGCAAGTCGTATCCTCACAGACCAACGCTTGGCCTTCAGAGGTAGAAAGACAAAACGTGACATACCATCAGTATCCCTACTATGTTGGAAGGCTTGGAAGGCATTCCACTTCTGGGTGAAAAATTGCCAAGTGGATTTTGCAACAAAGACTAGATTATACTGCTAGATGCCCCAGATATTTATTGGTGGTTCCAGGTGCGCCCACAGCCACAAATGCACGTGGATGTACACGAGACCACAAACTTCCTCCAGTGCAGCATGTCAAGTGCCTCCAGCGTCGTAGTTTGTTCTTGAATGCATTGCTCAGTCAGCTGGAGAGCACTTTCTACCTGGATCGCAGTGTTGGAAATTGAGATGTTGCAAGTTGGTCACCCCGTGCGACTGCCACTCTCCAAAGCACTATTCCCATTGCCATGCGTATGTCAAACAGCACGGCACGCCAAAGTCATCACTTCCCCCGGTCATTATGTGATCCAACATGCCTGGTCTTACGATGTCTTACCTCTACCTGCATGTACAGTAACTTTTAGCCATCTATCATCATCATTCATCATAGATTAAAATTTTGGCTGGTGCTCACTGGTGCGCGGCTTCTCAAAATCGTGGTGCCCCCCAATCATCCTTCATCAACCGTTTATAGCAATAACCAATCATAACTTGGGGGTTCCCTATGGCTCGAGACACCAGCATACAGTAGTTGTTTAACTACCATTGTTGTTGGCCATCCCCTATTACAAACCACTACTATTAACAAGTATTAAGCATAGTTAAGCATAACAACTAACAAGTACTAAGATGTATTAAGCATATCTGAGCATTCATCAATGGCTTTCCCACTGGCTTCATCCTTGGCCACCCCTGGCCATGGCCACCCCTCAGCCTCCTCAAGGCGTTGCCGGTTTCGTCGGGCGCGCTGCTGGCGCCGCTGCAGCTCGGCTTCCAAGTGGCTCTGCAGCTGTTGCGATTCGAGGCGCGACTGAGCCTCGAAGCAGCCGGGTGAAGCCGAACGTTCGGATGCTGCAGCTTGACACAGCAACACCAGCACCACCACCATCACCACCGCCACCACCAACAGCAGT
This sequence comes from Symbiodinium kawagutii, assembly GCA_009767595.1. Classification (NCBI taxonomy): domain Eukaryota; class Dinophyceae; order Suessiales; family Symbiodiniaceae; genus Symbiodinium; species Symbiodinium kawagutii. Next base: position 82,040 of record VSDK01001892.1, on the reverse strand, counting down.
AGCAGCAGCACCAGCAGCAGCAAGGAGGAGGAGAAGAAAGTGTAAGAAAGCGGACCAGGGAGGAGTCTAGCAGGGTGCTTGGGCCTGATTAAACATGCATAGTGAGGCCAATGGATTGGCGGCCAGCACTTGGGTGAAAGGCCAAAGAGCGACACGATGCAAAGATCTTGGTTGATGCCCTGTTTTTTGGACCCCATGAAACCCCTACATCTATGTAGTTTCCTCGAGTTGCCATCGTGCCTCTGAAGAGTCCCACAATTTGACAATTTGCACAACACTTGAAAGTGCCAAGGTACCATGGCTTGCTCAAACTGCTCGCCCATTTTGGCGTGACCTGACCATCACAAACCACGAGTTGATTTGGATCCTGTGAAAAAAATGGCAATCTGTGTCTTCGGGCAATCAAATCGTTGTTCCAAAATCGTTGGACGGGCGCTCTAGAATAAGCTGCCTCGATGATTTCATGCAATCGTGTCGCGGCTCATCCCAAGAATGAACAGACTCGTCAGGAGATTTACATGTAAGCCACTCTACTAGTCAAACAAATGGGTAATTTACGATGGGCCCACACCATGGACACATCATCACATCTGATTTTGAGGCTGCCAGTCTTTGGAAGACCAGAAACTTTGGGGAAAAACCTCCATCCCTGGTTTGAGCAGGGTCAAAAAGCATGATTCCTCTTACAAGGGTTTCAGAAAGCCATGGGTCATGATAGTTCGCCCACAGCAACGTCTAAAAGCGTCTGGACCCACTGAATCAGTGTCCTACCAGACTGAGAGGTATCAACAGATGGACCCTCACCAAGGCACGTTCTCTCAGCAACACCTTCTGCTTCTCAGAGGACTCCAACTGCATCTTCGCCTGCATCCAGCAGGGTTGAAGAGGCGAGGATACCAATGATGGAATTGTCAAAATGACTAAACTACTACAATTCAGATAGCAAAACCCCCACCCAAATTCCCACAAGATCTCAATCACTAGAGAACTAAAGAGCAAAAATTTGCATTGTCAACACTAAAGATCATTGTCACATGCTTAGGTAACCCATTCATGACATTTCATGACCGTGGCGGTGCCCGAACCCGGATGTGCCTCTTCCAAGGAGCTCGTCAAGGTGCGCACGGCATTCGCCGCTTTCGAGGCCTCCTGACGCGCTTCACTGCGGCGAAGCAACTCATTGCCCCGATGCATTGCTTTGATTCGGATTCATACACGCACAAACGTGTGCATCGTATTATGCATATAATGAAATATGCACTGCACATAACGAATACAGGGTGTATATAATGTGTATATATATATATTTATATTTGAATACACATATAGTGTATATATAAGATGTATGCCATATATCCATACATAAATATCTCTACATCTTTATATATATATATATATATATAAGGACCACCCTTTTTTTGACACGGCAAGACCAGGTTTGATCAATTAAAGAAATTCAAGGAAACCGAAAAAAGAGAAGGAGCTCCTGATCTGCCACTCAAACGCAGTTATCCCACAACTGCTATTATAAGCATACCCCCCATTTCTCTTCGCCAACCCGAAGTAGAAATGAGCCAAGTATGCGGATGGTGTCAGGCCCCGCCAAACCAGGGGTACTGCTGACCCGCCCATCCTTTTTTCCCCTGTTTGGAAATTGATTTTTGCTTCCCATTGCCCCCAGCCCTGCTACCTTTGGTAGCACGCTCAAGTTGAGGCAACGGAAGTGATCTTGACCGGAGAAATTGTCTGTGAAACACGCGAGCATGTGGAGCAAGTTTGAGTTGTTTTTCAGCTAAGATGGCCAGGCCATCATTGAGGTACAGTCGCGCTGTGCGACTGGATTGCCAACGACCTTGTATTAAAAGGCGGTCTAGTTGGCCATGTCTCTGCAAATAGAAAGTGGCTCCACCACGCCTGAGACTGTACGGTCGATATTGGAAATCAGAGAGGCCCAAGCTATCTACAGTATCATTAAACTGCTTTCTCCAAGCATATGGCGAGGAGCACAACATATCCCCCTTTGCATGGATTTGCTTCCATTGCCATAGTCGACGCAAAGTATCCTCCTCAGTGATGGCGACGCTTTCACTAGCTCCCAGCCGCTGACCTCCCTTTGTGAAGCCCAAGGAGATCACTGCCACTGAAGTTGGGCTGGACTGTGAGATATCACCATTTTTGAGTCCAAGAAATTCACCTGTGCGAAGAAGGCCATAGAAGCCCAGCAGTAATGATAGTGCGAATTCACTCTGTCCATGGAACAAAGCGTGGCCAGCTAAAGTTTGCAAAGCTTCTTCTGTAAGCGGAGGAGCCCTATTGGGGACTTCATGGGTAGCCCAGGTTTTCAAGAGGCGCCAGCTACCACCTAACCAACCTTTGATGCCTGGCTCCCTATCCTGTAAGGCTGCTATGCTGTCAGACGCTAAGCTTCGCCCCTCTCCCGTTGACCAAAGATACTCAAGGTAGTCTGAGATCATAGGATCTAGGAGAGCTTTCCGCTGCGGAAGTACCAAATCCCTTTGACGCAAGTACAGAAAGAACTTGTCTAATGCACGAGTATATCGTTCTCGAGTTTTAGGTTGCACTGTCAATCCACGAAGAGGACCCAATTCTTTACGCTGTTGTTGCCTAGCTTGCTTGCTTCTCCCATCCATGTGAACTCTCACTTTTGGACCCATTTGCGCTTCTTGACCCGCCCTCGGGACGGGGCATCGGCTGGGTTAAGGCTTGTATGGACATAGGCCCACACAGCCACATTGTTGGACAAGAGAAGCAGAGCGTTGATGCGGGCAAGCGTGCGGCGTAACTTCCGGCTGCTAGTCCTCCCACGTGTGAGAGTGTGGAGGCAGACCAGGGAATCCGTTAAGTGGATGATTTTGCGGCCCCGCAATCCTTGACGAAGAATACGCCAACGCAGAGCACATAGGACTGCGCGAAGTTCGAGAACGTTTATATGTTCTGGAGAGCGCCATGCCCATCCAGAGACGGTGCGCCAACGCCATAGGTTCGAGGGTAGACTGGCTCTCAGTCTGCGGTACTTCAAGTTGTCCTCTGTGGCAGAGGAGAGGAGTAAATCCTCTCCCTTTATGCTCACCATGTTCAGCAACTTGCGAACCAGTTCTAACTCATTCCCAGGTCGAACAGGGTTGGTAGAGCGAGCCATCTTTGGTCTAGCAAGGAACGTGGGAAGGTTGAAGTCCGCACGGGGCTTAGTGCGGTCAATGCAGTTTTGAGGAGTCAAAAGAGGGCTGACTCCCAGAGTGCTGCCGAGTTGTGCTAGTAACCATGTCACCACAGTAACGTTCCACGAATTTCCTATAAGTGTGAGTCTCTCATCGGTATGTTCTATGGAGCCTTGCCTGGATTTCACGTAGCAGGCCAAGGTGTAGTTCCTTGGAAATCCCATGATAGCTTCTCGTTCCTCAATGTTACAGAGGCGATGCTGATCTCCTTTCCAAAGCTGGCGCTGGCTCTGGTATTGGTATGGCGGAAACCGATAGCGATCTTGTCGCCATTGACTATGCTCCTCCGGGGTCAAGGTGTGCTCACCAGCTGGACGCCGACCTGGGTGATCACGAGGCCTCGACGTTGTGAAGGTTGGTAGTTTACCAGTGCCACCTCGGGTCCATCCTGGAGTGAGGTAGTCAGCTTCAACAAGTTGACCTTCCAGTTTGACAACGCCACGCT
>VSDK01001892.1:67996-78319 GCA_009767595.1 Symbiodinium kawagutii | reverse complement strand
ACAAGTGGACCTCCCAGTTTGACAACGCCACGCTCGTCCACTGAGGTTGAGGAGGGAGGAGTGATAGTCACTCCCTGACCCTCCCGAAGCTCCCAACTACACCAGTAGAGTCGGGGACGCCGAGCTAAGGAGACTCCGGACGCATCTATCTCGTAAGGTTGATCGCCGAATGCAGAGGACATGCGCCAACAATCATCTGTGTCCATAGAGGCCACACTCTCAGCCAGGTAATGCACCTGTGCCCAGTAAAACACTTGGGCCACCAGATCCCGAATACGTGGCACGTGGATATAGAGCTTGCTCCTAACATCGCGTAGTGCTCCTCTTCTGTTCACATTCAATCCTGACACTCCCTGGCAGGGAGGGCCGGCTCCCACGATGATGATGGCAGCGTTTCCATATTGGCACGCCCAATCTTGCACTGTGGCCAGGGTGATCTTCTCCACGTCATCATAGAACTGTGTTGCCGGGAACTTACTCTCTAAGACACGCGATGCAGCAGCGTTTTTCTCAATGCTGATATGGCCGCACACGGGCAGACCTGCAGAGTCAGCAGCGACCCTCAGGGCCCCCACTCCATCGAAGAGCCCTATAGTGAGCACCGACAGGCAATCTGGTACCTCAGGGATGTCCCCTCTCACCGCACAGGTAGCCGCAAACATGGCCAGCATTCGTAAGCCCCCGGCTTACTGTGACACCACCTCCAGTGGTAGATGCATCTGAAGCAGTAACGTCTCCCATGGGCAAAGACCTAAAGCTCGGTCTAGCCAAGGGAAGGAGACAAATGAAACGAGCCAGTTCCAATTTGACCGTGGCCGGGACCTCAAGGCGGATGACTGGTGGCAAAGAGGAGAACGACTCAATGAACTTGGAAGGTGGCCAGGTACACAAAACCTCCGGCAATGACTTGCATCTGACGTTGTGTTGCTCGCTTGGAGTGAAGGACCAACAAAGAGAGATGCACATACTTCAAGACTTTCTCCGGCTTGGGGTACGCGACACCAGCTTTCCCATCGACTATAGCTCCCTGTATCTCCGCCACAGGAGCTCTCACCACGGCCTTCTTGTGGTTGCGAGGTATTCCACAGGATTCGTACTCGGACCTCAGCGCCAGGGTCTCCAAGCTGGGCTTGCCAGCTATCAATGAAGCAGTCTTAGCGTCTGTAATCTCGAGGAGGTCGAAGTTGTCCAGGTAGATGCGGTGAGCTACTCGGGTGTTTGGAAACACCCTATCTTTCCTCAGCTCATGCTCAGGCTTGAAACAGTCAGGCCCTTTGGCACCAGCCCTCTTCACGATCACTCTGTGGACGTGTTGTGCCAAGCTGACACTGTTCTTAAATCCCATGGGTAGCACATTTGCCACCAAGTAGCGGTCTTCGTTGCTATGAGGGTGAAGATGTGCAGGGACCACTCGGTTGAAGCCAAGATATGGATACCAGCTTGGAGGCACTCTAAAGATATAAAAGAAGCACCGGACGTCCTCACTTGAAATGACCATCTCATCGGAGGGCAGGAGATTCAGAGGTCCCGACGAAGACCAGCTTGGAAGCGTGGCCACATCTCCCTGTATGCCCCTGCAAATGTTGTTCAACGGTACCAAGTTCATTATAAGCCTGTGCACTTCAAAGCTGTCAACCACCTCCCTTTTGGGGACTCCGAAGAGCCCGTTTAGGAGGAGTCTACCCTCCACCTTAGCTATGGAGGACTCTGGAAGGAGCGAACATATACCGGCTCCCAAAAGCCCAGTGCACACACCCTCCCAAGCACCATCGTGGATCATCACACGAGGAGGGGTGGTATATCGTCGGCTCCCTTCATCCAACAAGTACTCCTCGAAGTTGTCGACGTAGGCCTTGCAACCTCCCTCACAGTAGTCAGCAAGATCTACTGTTCCAACCTCAGCCGGTATGGCCGGACTAAGGTTGCTCCAGGAGGTGTAGTGGGCAGATGCCACTTCATCGCCGCAGTAGTCTACACTTCGAAACTTGAAAAATTGGGACCACGACAAGGATTCAAAGACATTGGGCCAGGACAGGACACGTTCGATGTCCTTCACTAAATCTTCCATAAAACTTGATTGTACAGGTCGCAGCCTCGCGTTATGCTCTGGGCCAACTCCCGCATAGCTATTCAATCCCAACACCAGCAAACGAAGCCAAGAGGTCACCTCACTGCATCCATGGCAAAACTTCCCTAGTTGATCAGTGCTTGTGGGCAATGGAAAAACATCACCCGTGGGCTGGGTCTCACCGCGTCCTTTAGCCAACCTCCTATGGCTTTTAAGAAGCAGTGATTCAACTAGGGGAGCCACCACACCAAAACGGGAACCAACCAGACTTTGACCCACACTCATCGACCGCCATTGCTCTTTTTCATGCTCCTCGGACACACGGATCTGGGCATGTCCATCGCCTAGAGAGTCATCTGCAAGACTCACAACGCCAGGGCTAGGCTTTGAACTGGCAGCTGCATTGAGCAGCTGAGGATCCTTTGATCCTGAGCTCGCGGGGAAAATTGTTGAGTCCCTGAGATCCAACGGGACATCACTTCTGTGCTCTTTGAAGAATTCATCTTTCGAATGAAGACTCCTCCCTGCCTCAAAGGGAGATCTCGCAGGGACAAAAGGAAACTCCAGCTGCTTCGAACTGGACACTTGCAATCCGCTGCTCATTTCAACGGCTTCATCTCTCTTCTCAATGCCTCCCTCTGCCAGGAGACTGGCCTCTCTCTTCCTCTTCTTAAGGCCCTCCCCTCCCCGATCTAGGAGGGCTACATCATCCTCTATTTCTTGGCATCCTCTTTTTCGTTCTTCTTTCCTTCTCCCTTTCCTTTCTTTCCTTTGCCTTCTGACTTGCTTCCCCCCTTCCAAGGGGCACTTCCCTCGTTCTTTCCTTTGCTGCTGCCTTTGGTGAGTAGCCGCGTCTTTGTTTCTTCCTTGGACTCTCTCGCAGCTTCCTTTGCCTCTGCTCTCGTTGACAACGAGCTGCGCTCCGATGGTACCAGCTCCACTCGTTGAGCCACCTGCCAGCTTGAGCCTGAGCTTATAAGCTCGAGGCTCTTCAAGCGCTGGGACAAACTGTCCAGAGCTGAGGCTATGTCCCCCTGTAAGGCCTTGTCGATGGCCCAGGAGAGGGTAAGAGCCTCCCTTGCTGGGCCCCCGCTCATCCTTGGCATCAGGCATTGCCTGAAGTATTGAAGCGTGATGGCAGGTATGCCCCCCTCTGAGTTGGTCCAGGGGACTCCCGCCGTGTTCAACATCTGACTGCGCATTTCCCTCACCATTGCTGCTGTCAGCGATCCAGGGGCCAGACGACCCATAGCGCGAACTCGACGCTCGTCCTCGAAGAGTTCCTCGGACCGACTGGTCCCGCTGGTGCTCCCTTCCTCTTCTTGAGAGCCCAGACTTCCACTCCCGTCGCTCGAACTGGAGGAGTGTTTCTTCTTCTTCTTCATTTTCCGCTTCATCGCTTTGGTGATCTTCTTCCTCACCTTTGGGCAGGGATCTAGCCCTGTGTTCCCGAAGACCGCTTCTAGTTTCTTTCGGCCTTCTACCTTCACCTTCTTCTTGTCCTTCTTCTTGTCCTTGGATCCTTCTCTTCCTCTGGATCGACTCTTCTTGGTTTTCTTCTTGTCCTTCTTCGCTGTGTCCTCTCTTTGAGGGGGACTTCCTCCCTGCGCTCCATCGACTACTCCTGCGGCGGCAATCCTCTCGGCTTCCCTCAGTCTTCCCAGCTCGTCGATGGACTCCCTGAGATTGCCCGCCCACGATCCCACGTCGCTGTCTTTTCTCAGCCTCAAAGTCGTTGCGTGCATCAGACCTGGGGCTTCCAACGGGTGATCGCAGTGATCGCCGCATAGATGCACTCTCACGGCTCCTCCCTCGGGGCTCGTCACCCACTTCAGGAGGTCTTCGTGAGATGTACCTTCTGCTGTCATCCTCATCTCTGCCTTTCCATCCCGGAGAACGGTGAGTCCCTGAACGATGCCACATAGCTTGCACGGAGCTCCCCAATAGTGACCTTCAGCCACCACTGCAAGCCCTTCCGCGAGCTTGTCCCAACTCACCTGGTCAGCTTTGACCACCTCCCCGTTCAGGAGGTCTGGTATCGCTCCTCGATCTTCCTCTCTTCGCCTCGAAGGTCTCCTCAATGCAACTCCCCTCCTAGGAGCTGCCTTTCCCGCAGCCTTTGCCTTTGCTTTCACTTTCGGCCGTGCAATTAATCCTCCCGGCCTTCGTAGGACCTTGGGGGGCATTACCTCCCGTCCTCTCTTCTTCGAGCCTGCCTCTCAACCTTGGCTCTTCCTTTGTTCTGCCACTTCTTGACTCCAAATGTCCTGGTCCTTCCTCCTTTGCTTCCTCCTTTGGACTCTCTTCGCCAGTATCCAGGTGGTGGATGGGCTGGCTCAGGAGGGATTGAATCGCCTCCCCGTCGTCCTCTCCTCAAATCTGGTCTCTCCTCCGTTGGCCTACTCTTCTTCTCTTTCCTCTCGTCGCTCCTCAACTCTTGCTCTTGGCTGCTGCTCCTGTCCCTTCTTCGTCCTGCTTTGCGATGCCTGCTTCCCTCTCTTCTCCTCGATGACGATCGATGCCTTCTACTTCGACGGATGCCTGAGCTTCTTGCCCTAGGAGGTGAATCCTCCCTGTCTGCCCTCGGTCTCGCGGATGCCTCTCGTGTTGCCCTCTCTTCCGGTAGTGCACTCCCAGCCTTAGGAGCGGGGGTCAATCCTCCCAGGATGGCAGCGGCCTTGGCAGTGGTGCCTGGGGCCTGTGCCACAGTGAGCGCTTTCTCGCCCTTGACCCTAAAAGCCTCGTCCTGCAGTATTCCACTCCAGTTCCTTGTCCGTTCCAACCCCCAATCCTTGAGCTCAGGAGGTAAGCTCACTAGGTCCCGAACGAGGCGATGGATGGACCGGCAAAGAGGGCACAGGTTATCCGATTCCCCGGGTGCAGTGCGGCAGAGTCTACACTGGGTCATCCACTACCGAAACTTCGTAAAAAGGTGATTAGTTGATATTTCGTCCTTACAACCGGGGACGTTATTTCATGTATATATCCTAACATTATAGTGCATATTCTGTGCCATGCCATGCATTTGCGCGCCTCTTGAGCCTTGACTCTCTGCAGTTGCAGCTGATCCAGTCTCTGGCGCAGCTCAGAAACTTCCTGGCGACAGCCTTCCTGGGAGGTGAAGAGGTCTGCAAACCGATGCTGTAGACTTTGGCCATGGTAATCTATGGTAACCTATGGTAATCTATGTGGTAATCTATGTGGAAATCTAGGGAAATCCATGGAAATCTATGTAGTATTCTATGCCAATCTATGGTGATCTATCTTGGTCTGGTAATTTGAGAGTTCATACTGGCAAATCATCAAATCTTAGGGACTTCCCCACGAAAACCATCAACGGTCGCTGTGTTCCTCGAGCCCACCCGGTCGCTTGCGAAAGTCTTCGAGTGGCGATCTGCATCTCATGCGACTGCCGCAACTCAGTGAGCTTACACGCTTCCGCTTCCAGCATGGAAATCTTCATTTCAGACCTGGGGCGTCGATGCTCCAATGGATGGTCCAATGGATGGTCCGATGGATGGTGATGAATAGCTTCAAACTAACCCACCTCCAAAGCGAAGGCAATCCACCAAAGAACTTAGGTGATTGTGAATGTTCCAACAACTGAACCAACAACTTGAACCAATGATAAAGGGGATGCAACTTGATGTAACCAGCAATTGGTCAAAACAAATCGTGGCGACGTATCTCTGTAACTAGCAGTGCTGCTTGATCGCAGATAGTCTTCCCTGTTGATCACAAGATCATCACAGCCGATCATCACAGCCGATCATCACCGATCACCAGCTCATCTAAGAAGTTGGAGTGCGGCTGAAGCCACCAGAAGATGGAGTCCTAGGTGTCGTCCCGTGTCTCAGGCTGGGACTCTTCCTGGGAGCGTTGTTGTTGCAGCTCCTGCTGCAAGCGGACGATGTCCCTGCGTAGTTCGGCATGCTCTGCCTCAACTTCTGTGAGTTGTGCTCGGGCATCACTCACCACAGCCTCACAAGTGCTCCACTGCATCAGGAGAAATCAACATGGCCATCAAAACGCTCGTCAACATGCTTCAAAACGTTGCTAGCGCACCCACACAGACGCCAATCATCTTCATTGCCACGTGGAGGCGTTGTCCCAGCATCCACGAATTGAAAGGTCACCAATGTCTACTACGAGTAGTTTTAGTAAATGCCAGAAACCAACAGATTTCCAGCCGGACCCATGATCACAGTCCATCCCCTGCCATAGGAGATGCCATGGCCACAGGGTCCCACCCAATGACGCAACACCATGGACCAGCGCCCCCTCCTGGTGTCTTTGCTCGGTGGCCCGCAACTCACTCTTTGCTTCTCGCCGATCCGCTTCCAGCGTCATGACTTTAGTGGCGAGGTCCTCGACTCTCATGGCACGGTCAAACGTTTGAAGATGGAAGGGAAATTGTGGCTGGGAGGAGAGCTATCATAGATATCCAACCGCTATCCAACCTCTTTCGGATTTCCATATCTTTCCATATCTTTCCACGTGTTTTTTTCCTCTTCAGAGTTCTGCAGAAGGTCCGTGTAGAATAATGTTTGCTCTTTTATAGAGATTTGAGTCATGATTCTGTATGAAGGTGGTGAGTAGTTTTTAAATCTTAGCCCTTTGACGTGGAACGGTAGAGTAAGTTTGCCAAGTCTGTTGGTTGTACTGTCTCGAGACCATAGAGGACCTTGCTAGTAATACCGGCATCGTCAACAATCAGTTTCTATTTCTCACCACAATGAGTCTCGAATCATCGGTGGATGGTTGCACGACAAAAATCCCATGACCAGTCTGAATACTTCCCACCCGAAATTGTGCGACTTACATGTTGAGATATGGTTGCGGGTCAAAACCCTGTACCCCTGGTTCCCCTATCATTAACCATTGTTTTCCCCTATTATTGTTGGTTATTATCCACCATTATTGGTTGGTTAATATTGACCCATAGCCATATCCATGTTGAATGCAGCAAAAGCCTGGAAGCAAAGAGGTTTAACTCCTGGGGAGGCGTTGTAGAACAGGAGACCTGGGTGCCGCTGCTCAACCTATGAATTTGTCAGGAACGACCTGCCGTTGAGGCATTTACCATTGCTTACCAAGTAATGTTGGTTTCTGATTAGTGTAACCCCCCCTAAAGTAATGAAAATAGGCATGAAACCAACAGGTAGATACGATCATCAGAAACCAACATTATCATGAATCATCAAAATGAACCACTATCTATCCCAATAAAATGACCAATAAATGATCAGTAAATGATTGATTAAATGACTGACTAAATGACTGGCAAATCATTAATGAATGAAGCCTAACAAACCAACGACTCGACGACTCGCTGGTGACTGTTCAGGTCCTCAATCTGCCTTCGTCGCTCCGACATCAAGCGCTCGTCCACCAACGCTTGCATGTGTGACTGGAGCATGGCAGCGACTCAGAACCCAACTTCCTCTAGTGGGGAGCCGCCCATCGCAGGGCGATCAAGCTGCACTCCACATGTCTACATGGCATGACGTACAGTATACATGGCACATAAATGTGGCAATATCATCGCATCTAACAATTAAACATGGTTGTCCATAGCTCTCGAAGTGAAAGGTGTGAAGATGCGACAAATTCATATATTATCTTTCCCGTCGCAATCATGATCACTGATTGTGCGTGTGTGGGATGTTCTGAGTGCCAGCCAGTTGCTTTCATTCTTGTTCCTAGATGTCTTTGAAATAGGAAGTCTCATGTGAGTACATTAAATCACTAGAATCTCATGAACAAGATCGAACAAGTAGAAGTAGACACATTCCATGTTTACTTAGAGTGCTTCCCCACTGAAGCAAAGAAGGCTGCAGGGCCAGGGTTGCGCATTGCCAGCGTATGGTACCATCTGCGGCGCTCCCAAGCCGAGACATCTCCAAATCGAACAGTTTTGACTCAGGTCACCATGACCTGATGTCCATCCCATTCCGGATCACAGCACGACCATCAGAGTTTTCCAGTCGTCGAAAATGGGTGAGGGGCCACTGTGAATGGGCCCCAGAGCTGTTCTGATCACTATCAACATCTTTCAACCATATTCAGTTCTGATCAGTTCTTCATAATCACTAGATTCTGATGAGGTCAATCAGCTTTGCAATAGCTTTCCTCGCCTTGTACTCCATGGAACTGCCATTTCCTCACACGCCACATCTTCATCAAGATTGATTCATCAAGGTTATGCTAGGACCTGTCCTTTGAACTTCCGAGCACGCGCGAAAGCGGTGATGGTTGGATGACTTGTCAAATTGTTCAATCTCCAAGATCAATCAAACCAACTGTTTCCGTCCAACATCTGCGCTCAACCCCCGGTCTCTGCAACGCAGCCCTGAGGAAGGAACTGTAGCACAAGAGGATCAACGGAAAATATCGTGGACGCTCAAAGCGGAAGGGTCCTTGAACGCGAGGGCCAATACTCCGAACAACCACTTGTGGTGAGGGAAATGCAATGCAGCAGTTCTTCGCAAATCTCTTACCAGCAGTTCAACCGTTCAACCTGCACTTCCCTACTGAGACCTCCAGACTCCCTGCCTGTGTAGGCATCCTGCCAGCTCCTTTCCAGCTCAGGCGCCTCTTGATGTGCCAGGTAGCTATGTACCTCAACCAGTGATCCGACAGCTTGATAAATCACTTTCCCGATGTGAACTCAATACATCCAATGAAACTGGTACGTGCTTGCAGAGATCTGTCTCTCTGATCCCACGGTTTGGTGCGGAGCAAGTCATTCTTGTGACTAGTATAAGGTTAATGGTGTTGTCAAACGGAAACATAAAACAGCTTTGCTTTGGATATACTGCGGTATCGACTTTGTCGAGGCTGCCATGACATGTTTTGACACCACGGCAGTTGTTGCTCAGCCGACACACCACGGCAGTTGTTGCCATGAGTCTGTCCAGCAGCTATTGCGTTGCGCAGCAGCGCAGCGTGCTTGAAAGGAAAAAGTCCAGCAACCGTACTACTGAATTCCATTCGAAACGAAATCTAATTCTGTAATTTTGGCTGGGTTCAAGACATAGGTGCTAATGATCCACGTGAAATAATCCTGATCTTTCCAAAACATTGCCTAGCACCTATCTTGAACTTAGATACCTGTACTGTAGTTGGCCAGCCTCATTCCGGGTGAGTATATATAATAGTATATATATATATAGTAGTATATATAAACTTCTTTCATCTACTAGTCAAGTATTTTCAGAACTTCATTGCACAAGTTACTGTAGCACCCGATGAGATCATGGCAGGTGGCCATCACATCAGCCCGTAATGTTTCACTACGGGATGCCTTCTGTACAGTGAAGCAGCGATGGCTTTCAAAAGAGGCACCAGCTCTGGCAGAGTTGCCTGGATGTACGTCCCTGTGCTCAGATATGAACTTCTTCTTCCAGACGACGGTCATCACCCCATTTTCCATCATCCTCGTCATCAGTCTCGTCTGTCATCCCAAATGTGGAACCGATCGTTCCAATCTTGATGTTGCCATACCTGACCCGGGCTTCTGGGAACCTAGAGCGAAGATATTCTGGTTTCCCGGTGTGTGTGCGGCATGGTCCACGGTTGACACCTGGGGTTGATACATCCTTGTCCAAAGGGTAGTTCGAATCGAGCCAAAGCATATTGGCTTCAGCATCATCCCAAAGGGACATGACAAGAACCATGCCACGGTCCAAGGCTTCTCCCATTGTCTTCAGACCTCCCTTCAAGTTGAAGTCGTCGATGTCCCCAAACTCTCTCTTCATGTCTGCACAAATACCATCTGTGATCGAATTGCCTGGGCGAATTCCAGCAAGTGAGATGTTGGAGTTGGGGATCACCTGTCCATCTTGAACGTAGAAGCGGCGAATGTCGATGAGGTCTCCGTCGTCTGTGTTGCCTTCTGTGATGAACTGAGTGACGACGGTTGTTTTCCTCTTCGAGTTCACCGTGAAGCGCCTTCCGCGACCATAGAATCGCTTATCGCCCAGTCGCCATGAGTTGAAGTCGCAGCCATCTTTGTCGCAAACTCCATCATAACGCTCCTCTTTGGCATTGTCCCCACATTCGATGCCCTCACAAATGTAGGTGCCACTGATAGAGCAAGGGTGTGGCGTGTAAGCTGTGGCTCTGGAATTTGCTTCCCAAATGTCCATTTCAGCACAGCAAGCGCCATACTTGCCAATTGGAGGGTCATGGCTTGCATTCCATCCGATGACATTAGCCTTGCCTTCCATGAATTTGAGGTCATGCGGGCCACG
>VSDK01001892.1:6964-60872 GCA_009767595.1 Symbiodinium kawagutii | reverse complement strand
AAGTTACTGTACCACCCGATGAGATCATGGCAGGTGGCCATCACATCAGCCCGTAATGTTTCACTACGGAATGCCTTCTGTACAGTGAAGCTGCGATGGCTTTCAAAAGAGGCACCAGCTCTGGCAGAGTTGCCTGGATGTACGTCCCTGTGCTCAGATATGAACTTCTTCTTCAAGACGGCGGTCATCGCCCCATTTTCCATCATCATCCTCATCAGCATCTTCTGTCATCCCAAATGTGGAACCAATCGTTCCAATCTTGATGTTGCCGTACCTGACCCGTGCTTCTGGGAACTTAGCTCGAAGATATGCTGGTTTCCCTGTGCTTGTGCGGCATGGTCCACGGTTGACACCTGGAGTTGACGGATCCTTGTCCAAAGGGTAGTTCGAATTGAGCCAAAGCATATTGGCTTCAGCATCATCCCAAAGGGACATGACAAGAACCATGCCACGGTCCAAGGCTTCTCCCATTGTCTTCAGACCTCCCTTCAAGTTGAAGTCGTCAATGTCCCCAAACTCTCTCTTCATGTCTGCACAAATACCATCTGTGATCGAATTGCCTGGGCGAATTCCAGCAAGTGAGATGTTGGAGTTGGGGATCACCTGTCCATCTTGAACGTAGAAGCGGCGAATGTCGATGAGGTCTCCGTCGTCTGTGTTGCCTTCTGTGATGAACTGAGTGACGACGGTCGTTTTTCTCCTCGAGTTCACTGTGAAGCGCCCTCCGCGACCATAGAATCTCCTATCACCCAGTCGCCATGAGTTGAAGTCGCAGCCATCTTTGTCACAAACTCCATCATAACGCCCCTCTTTGGCATTTTCCCCACATTCGATGCCCTCACAAATGTAGGTGCCACTGATAGAGCAAGGGTGTGGCGTGTAAGCTGTGGCTCTGGAATTTGCTTCCCAAATGTCCATTTCAGCACAGCAAGCGCCATACTTGCCAATTGGAGGGTCATGGCTTGCATTCCATCCGATGACATTAGCCTTGCCTTCCATGAATTTGAGGTCATGCGGGCACTGGGCGTCACAGTAGCCAGTCCCAAACTTGGCACCGGCTTTATTTGAGCCTCCCTTTCCATCTGCCACTTGCATACCGCCATCAGCATCCATTTCTACAAAGTAAACAGCACCATTTAGGCCACAGGGCGTGTAGAACATGTGGACGTCCAAGGTAAACTCCCTGTTTTTCAAGTAGAAGATCTGGTATTTGTCTGGCCCATCCATCATGTACACACGGGAGCCATAGTTGGTTCCATACTCTGTTTTTGTAACAAACCCGAGCTCAATGCCACCCCGCACTTCGCTGATGCCATATGTTGACTTGTACTGCCTCTCTGAATTTCCCTCTAGGTGGCAGTTCTGAGCACATGTCACTGGATCTGGGCATAGTGTCTGGTCGAATTCCCCATCCTTGTAGCAGTTCGTGTATTGACCATTGTGGGTCCAACGCCAATTGGCATCCAGAGTGATGGACTTTGTCTCCTCGTTGCATCCAGAACTAGTACAAGTCCACAAAGGCATCTGTGGATGATACTCCTCCGTGTGGACGCCTCCCTGCTGCGCCCAAGAGCAACCCACGATCACTGCGCTGAGTTTTAGCATGGCGAAGCCAGCGATGATGCACTGAGAGGAGATTGAGGTGGCTAGATGCACTTGAGCCAATGCCTTGAGCCAAAATGGCTTTAAGGTCAGGAGGAAGAACTTCCAAAGTTTAGCAGGACCAGCTGCCATCCTTTCACTGGCTAAGTAAACTAATCTTCTTGCTGCGAAAGGCGCAGTCACATCCACTGCTCCAAAATAACCAATCCTTGGGAAGACAAGACTTGAATCATTGAACGTCTCCATCTTCAAAACTTGTGGAAATCAGCCGCAAAGGAGTGTCTCTGCAGCTTTGCCAGAGTTGGTTCAAGACTCAAGACTCATCATCTTTATTGGAAAAAAATACATCTGTTCCGGAACATGTGTTTGTAGCTTAGAATTCCACCTCCAAAATGGGATGGTTACAAAGACGTGAACGCCGATTTCGACAGAAAAGTGTCGGTCTCGTCTTCTTCGCCAAGGCATCTGCAGTGTCCTGTCAGCACTTGGGAAAATTGCATGGATCAAGCTGCAAGGGTCAAAAAGTATTCAAACTTCCGGTCTGAAAGTCCGAAAGGACTTTAACAAGTCACATTTCAGCAGAAAACGATCAAATTTTTGGGCAGCTTCCGATACTTGATCACCCATGCTGGGTTGTTCATACTTTTTACCTATCCCCTTGTTGGTTGCTCCAATACAGCCAGGTGTAGTGTGAATCACAACTTGGTTTGAAATTCGAAACCAAGGGAATTTCTTTGAGATCCTTCCGGTTCACGCGCTGACAGGATGATGTTTCCGTGTTCCTTGAACCGCCAAAGGTGACCAGCACTGGCTCCTCGATGATGGGCAAAAGCTGCCGGAAGGACTCAGAGCGGGGATCCTGTGCTCCAGGAGCCCCTGCCACAGGGCAACTGGTGGCACTATGAGGCAGTACCAACTCGTGTCCCAATGGTCAAAACCCACAGAGTGTAGCCTCCTGATACTGGTTCATGCATGTTAATGCATGTTAATGCATGTTAATGCTGGGATTCCGGTAGCTAGGATGCCAAGTAAAATCCAAACACAATCAGTCGCCCGCTGTACCACCGAAACTAAGCGACTCAGGCGATATCATGGGGCTTCCTCCAACACACAGGTATGAGTTACAGCACTTGAAGGAGATGAAAGTTTCCATTTCAACTGGATACAAGGCACTCAAGGTTGTATGGAGTACAGTTGCTGAGAAAAAGGTGGGACACATTGAATTGCGCAGTTCTGCCACGGCTACGCTCTGTGCAAGTATTTGGCGGACTGAGTTTCGTGCATAGAAAGCGATCAACAACGAATCATTTCCTGAGCCAAGGACCACAAACAGTGTGAAAAACAGTGAGAAAAACGGTGTTTTCAAGAGATCCCAAGACATTCAATGAAACTGGTACGTGCTTGCGGAGATTGAATGAAACAAACCACCGACGTTCAATCCAGGCGTCCAAATTGAGTCACCTCAGATAGCAAACTCTGAACAGTCAAAGCCCTTTTGCAGTTTGTAGTATCGCGCTTGCATACTAGCCAAACTTGCGAGAACATAACTCTAGACTCTAAAGGGATGTTCACAAATGAGTCCAATCAGCTCTCAGCCAAGGACTTTTCAAAACTAAGGAGCTTGCCGTTTGGTTGAAGTTCAGAGTGCCAATCTGCATGACATTGGGGCTCCTGGGGTGCACCAAGTGTTTCAAAATTTCAATGCTTCAACAGCAGCGTATAGACCCACCTACATACCAGGCTCGTTTTTTTAACGAGTAGATGGAGAAAAACGTGTGGCGTGCGATTTGGATTCTTACGCCGTCCTGAACCGCCATCTTTGCGCCGACTCCCACCATCTTTCTGCTGCCTAAGAAGCTCAGGTTCAGGCCAAAACCCACACATTAGCACATTGTTCTGATTCGGCGGAGATCAGTGCGACGATAGCATAACCACTGTCACGCGCACGCTATTTGTAGATTTTTGTTGTATGACTCCATTCAGCTTCTGGGGGGGCCAGCATTCCATACACAAAAAAGAATTGGAAGAGGGAGAAAAAGTTCAAGCGTTGCAATTCTTCACTCAAGCTTTGATGGTGGGTCAGGTAGTCATGAGTTGCCCCAAATCCAAACCCACCCATGAATGGCCTAACTTAATCATTTGTACACATTAAGTTTGGAAGTGTTTCCTTGTTTACGATATGATCTGAATGTACAGACAACCCTCCTCTTCTCATCCAGGGCAGATCTGGCCTCGCGAGCTATACAAGCCTGCCGGAAGATCTCTGTGCATTCCGCCACCACTGCTTCCAACAACCCTTGCCAAATTCATATGCACAGCGTTCGCAGTGTGGGCAAGATAAACCCCAGCCTCACCAACACAAGACCCATGAGACCCATCAGACCCATCAGACCCATCACATCGCCTTGGTTTCAGGTGGGTTGTGGTCTCTGTGTTTCCCCTTGTGTCAACTGACTCATCTCCTGGAAGTCTCAGAACTTTTGGCGCGTGACCCCAAGCCGATTGCCAGGACGGTGACCTCAAGTTGAAAGCAAAGAACTCAGAAATCAAGGCACGCAAGGGACTGCCAAGATCCTTCAAATGCTCGATGTGGCTGAATTAGGTCTGATTTACGTCCTGTTTGCGCAAATGGGGTTCGTTGACTTGAATGATATATGTGTTCTAAATGATGCAGTAAATAGTGTAAGATACAAGCTGTAATACAGACTACAGTGGTGATGGAAAACCTCGGAAAACCTCGCTTCGATTGCATGTTTTTGGGCATCTGACGGCGCAGCTCCGCCAACCCATTTGCTCTGATCATTGTCAAGTTGTGCACAAAAGAGAGAGCTGGGGTGTTGGAAAGGTTTCAACAAACAAGATTTCTAGTTTGTGTGGGTGCACGGAAAAACTGCAAGTATGCCACAAAAATAAATTGCTTGCCTGGCAATTGATTGCTGTGACATCTTGAACAGAAACGGCCAAATCACAGACGACATTTATGCTGAAGTCGTCTGGCGGTGCCGTCATGTGTCGGCATGGGCATGAAATCCCATGATATAATCTATAATCCTTCAATGATACAATTCTTCATGCCGCCTCCCTTTCTTTGCTCTTGCTGTCTGCAACCAATGTCGGCACCTTCCCAACACACGGTTGGATGTCATCTCTTCTTAGAGGCACCTTCATCCACAGCATCCTCCAGGAGCTCGTGGGCTTGCGTGGTCTGTCGCTCGGTCTGAGCGCAAGCCACGTTCCAGGCCTCTCGCTGCTTCAGGCGCCGAACGTTGCGCAGGGTCTGAGCTCTCTTGTCGCTGCGCTGCTGCAGATCCCGTTCGTAGCCGAAGGCCTCGTCACGTAGCTTCGAAGCTTCAGCCTCCAGTTCCTTCACAGCAGCACTCTGACAACCCAGTTGCAACTCGTGATCTGCTACAGACTCCACGACTCTCTTGGAGTCAGGGCTGCCCAGTGAAGCAGCCAACAAGAAATTCAATGACTGGGCTGCTTCGCCATAGGGATCCTCCAGCTCCTTGGCACCCGTCCAGCTCTTTGGAGGAGTCTCTTCATCACCTCAGGGAAACCAAACTCGGAAAAGTACCACAAACATCCACAAACCGACGACCGAAAAAGGACAAATTCGTAATGAATGCCCTTTGCTACAATGTCTGTAATTCTGCATGGCCTATCCATTTTTGGAAGTTTTTGGCAAAACCCCACCTGAGTGGGTCAACTTTCGCAAGTAGACATGTTCAATATCTGATTGTAAGGTCCAAATGGCCGGCCCGGCACTACTTCGCCATATCTGCGCCCAAACCTCTGGTCCTGTGCTTTCCGCACCCAACAATCGAATGGTTTGGGCTACCTGGACCACATCATAGGCTTCCAGATTCCCCACAATGGGAGAGAAAACGCTCGGGGCTGCACGCAGATTGTGAAAGGAAGTCACCTGAGGATTCACCTGATAGGAGCCCTGACCCCCTTCTTTGCAACGCGCAGGGGAAGCAGTTCGAGCAGGTCTCGCCATAGGAAGCTCCGACTCCTTTGGAGTGATGCTTCAGCCAACGCTGCAGAGTCAAGTTTCAAGTTTGAGGGGCAAAAAGCGCCAATGTCATTGCCTGTCCACCAATGAGGATACCCCCAAACTGTTTTGGGTGGAAGCACTGCCATGACCCGTCAACACAAGCCATTTTGGAGATTTGAAAAGCACCAGGGTCTTGATCCAGAACTACTGTGCCCCAATGCATCCCAAGACGTGCAAAGTCGGACCATATTTGGCTCTGATACATGGGGAGTAGGTGATCAAAATACACAAAACAAATCTACACAAAACTGCTCTCAACCAACATCGTCCTAGCTCTCCAACCTGGTCCCCAGCCAACTCTTCCAAAACCCAGTAGTTTTCTCTCGTTTTGCGATATGAAAATCAATCGATCTAAGCTTTGCCACAAGCAAAATCCGTCAGCGTCCGAACCTTGGAAAAGCCACTGGGAAGTCGTCTTGTCTCTTGACTGTCCAGCCAAAAGCTATTATATATCATGACCTATACAGCTGTAGAATGCTGAAGATGTGTGCACACATATGGCAGCTACCTCGTGAATTTATGACACCCCAAAAATGCACAGACTGGTTGGCCCATTTGCACTTGCTTAACATATCCTGCCGTTGACTGATCCCCAAGTTGAGCTGCTCCCAAACGGACAGAATCTGCACTCAGGGCCGAGCCATTACACCAGTGCCGCCGATGGGGTTGATGCCCTTTCCAAAAGTTCGCATCAATCAAAACTGAAATTGATGCCCTTTCCCTTGAAACTGGCTGGCATCTCTTGAAGTTTTCAGATTCGGTCGTCCCAACAGCAACACAGATTCGATCATCCTAACATATCCCAACAAAAACAAACTCCAACGGTCATCCCTTGGAACACTTCAAGGAAAACCTTTCCAACAGCTCTGTGTGCCTTGGGCTTGTCGGTCCAGGCTGGCCCAGCAATGTCCAGGTGCGCCCACTTGGTTTCCTTGGCGCAGCATGCAGCTGTCTTGGCATCTTCCGGAGAAAGCTGACGCTGCCTGAGATGTTGCCCTAAGTACATTCACTCTTTCAAATTCTTTCAACCTCTCAGTGGGATCAGAGGAGACCTTGCCCTGCTTTTCATCCGCGCCTTCTTGATGAACTTCTGCAAAAAGAGCGCGGCTGTGATGGCACCACCGAATCGAGGTCCCGTGTTCTTCATATCGGCAAAGTCACCTGAGTGATGCCAAAAGCCTAGCGGCCAAAGGATTTAGAAGATGGTTGCCAACAATTTTCAACACGGCGAGCAGTGACACTTCTTGTTTACAGAATGAAAGCAATTGTGATGATCATTCCATGGGTTTTGACATAGTGACGGAGATTCCAGTAATTGGTAGCTAAAAATTGTAGTGATTCCCACATAAAACAATCAGAACTTTGGACAGTTGGTGGTACCGCAATTCCAAATCCGCCAGAACCTGTGTCGCGAACATCCGATATCATCTGATTTTCATCATTAGCCATTGGTGCTTGCTGACACCCACAGCCATAGGGGATCATATCGGTATATCCACAATTCTTTGCACACCAGTCCTTAGATGCTCCGTACTTCACCACCAATGGCCTGGGGTGCCATTATCTGTTGAACCGGCCATGAGAAGTTGTTTGAAATGACCAACAGCTGAGGATATAGGTGAAAATGCTCACATATTCAGAGTGATAAATACATGTACATAGACAGTGTACAGTGTAAACGCGTAGATATGAACATCTATACAAATATTATATACATGTATGTGTACATATCATTTAGAGATGTACAGCCAGGTATAAACAACAATAAGAGGAACACAACAATAATTGTACTAGCTGTATACTACTAGTTGCTCAATCAGTGTGGGTATTTCCATGGTGACATAAGGAACTGCTTGGTGGTGCCAAAATGTGCGTGGAGCTAGGGCCAGCACTTTTAAGGCCTTCAAAGTAGCCATCCTGACAGCGGGGTCCATTGGTTGGGTCCAATTGTCAAGTCTAAATAGTGCAAAAAGGGAATCACGGGATCACAACAGTCCGACTGCTTCGATTTGGACTTCAGCCCAACTGCTGCTGTGCTTTGCAATCTGATTCTGATAATGCACCTATTGCACAAATTCTGCTGGGGCACAATTTGACCAGGATAGAAACCAACCTGAGCAGTGCCTAGTTCACTTGCCATTGCTACCTTCATACAGCTTCCAGTGGGTGGCTATCATGCAGTTTCCTGCAACATTTTATGAGTTGATGTTAATGCAAATCTGCCTATGTATGTACTGTACATAGAACTACATGTTCCCCCCACCATAAGCTGCTGGTTGTGACCGCGTTTCAACAGAAAGAAGACATCATGATAATTAGTTGTTCCTATACAAAAAACAAATAAACAAATCTCATGTGTCTCTTGGTATGCGTATGACACAGTTAAGGGTTAGAAATAGCAGCCTTACGAGCGTACGCTAAGCATATGCGAAGCCGTGACCGCGGCACCTCCAAAGGCATTCGCCATAGCTTCTCCCCCACGCTCTTCGAGGACGCATCCAAACCTGGGACTTCGGAGTCCAAGCACCGCTGTCATCAGACCCAGTGGATTCATCAACAAACCCATGGGCCAAATAGATTTGATGGACAAAATACATCAATTCACCAGCGAAAATGGCATGTGTCAATAATCGGGTTCTTCGGATCAATCATGGTACCAAGGCCTGAAACCAAGCGGCTGAACCCACAGCTCCGCAGTTGTGAGCCCACCGCACTACAGTCATGGGAGGTCACGGGAGGTCATCTACCTGCCTTTCTTTGGGGGCAAACACCTGCAATTTAGCCAGGACTGTTGCTCCGCTTAAACAGTGCTTGCGCAACATAGCCCTGAAGCCCCGCGTGCGTGACGATAGTGAATGAGGGTTTGTCCACCAATGCTGTAAACAAAAAATTTGGTACAATAAATGGTGTATCGCTGAAAATTGATGCAAACTGAGTACAGTGACTTGGTGGTTTGCTTCAGTTGGTGATGTACCACGAAAACATCTAATTTTTGTCAGCGCTTTGGGGTACCAACAGTCAACCCCAGGGACTCAAGTCACCTCCCTGGTGTCTGTGATTTCACTACCCATCTCGTAGATCTAGTGACCCATGGCCAGGGGCTGAATCTTCCCTCCAAACGAGCGTTTGGGCGCGGATCAAAGTCATGACATGTTGACACACTTGCCTGCTGGGAGATCCGTCCTGATACTGTAAAACTACCACAACTTATACTGCAAACAGCTAGTGACCATGAAGTATCGGTGGTTTATCATTAATAGCCAATAGTAGCCATCAAGAAACACTGGTTCACCATTATTCATCATTGTCAGTTGGTCACTAAACCACTAATTAACATGTTAACATGTTTGAGCCATTCTTAACCATGACCCAATATGTTATTCACATTATTCACCATCACTACACAACCATCATCATAGCATCATCATAGAACCATCATTGTAGGAACCATCATTAAATTATAGAACCATTGTTTGCTAACCATGACTAAGCATAATTGCCGATTCACATCTGCCACCTCGCTGAGTTTCGCACTTGCAGCCAGCTCGTCGGAGTTGCTCCACATGCCTCACAGCTCAAGTTACGTGAGCCTCATGAAGTGGTCAACAAATCACTTGTCTTAGATGGTCTTGGATGGCCTTGGGACATCATTGTTGGAAATTGCAGGGGTTTGTCCATGCACCTTCGTGAAATCGCTTGGATGTTGGACCATGTTGGACTGATCCTTGATGAATGGTCTACTGGGTACAGCGATGGAGTGATCCATCGCCTGTGATGTCTTGCCCCAGCGCCACCATACATGCACCAGTCAAGGTGGCGATGTCCACGACCTCCCAAACAAGGCCGTGCTGCACTAAGGGTGGATTTGGCGTGACCAGTCCTGTGGGATATTGAGAACCTGCACCTGGATCATCCTGCATTGTCATTCCAAGCATTGAAACAAACGCGTTATGGAAGCCAAATTGCGGACCAGCATCACCGTAGCCGCTGTCCAAAATTGCAGAGGATTCTTGTACCACAGCAGCTGTGTTTGATTGATCAGGCTGTGGTCTAAACTGATTGGTTTGGCTACAGAATTCTCCCTTGGATCTGCGCCTCCGTCACACCCTGTTGCTGGCAGTAAAGGAGAGCATCTGCCAAGGTGAGGCGACCCTCTGCATCAGTGTTGTTCACCTGCATCCGCTCAGCTTCCCAGCTCAGCCCTCAATCCCATCAAACACAGTGCTTGTTTGTTCATGGTGGGATTGCTCGTTGATGAACGATGATGGTGGTGGCGATGATGATGGTGATGGTGATGGTGATGGTGATGATGATGATGATGATGATGATGATGATGATGATGATGATGATGATGATGATGATGATGATGATGATGATGATGATGGTGACAATGATAGTTGTATTGGTAAGTATGGTGATGATGATGATGATGATGATGATGATGATGATGATGATGATGATGATGATGATGATGATGATGATGATGATGATGATGATGATGACGATGATGACGATGATGATGATGATGATGATGATGATGATGATGATGGTGATGATGATCCAGTAGATTGGGCAGTTTCATAACACCCTACGAAGTGCATGATGGCAGAAATCTCGGACCATCGTGGCAGCAGGAACTTGAACAGTCTGAATTCTGCCGACCTTTTTTCAACCTCATTTCGACCTCAGAATGGCATTTTGCCAGGCATTGCAGACGGCATGCACATCCCACTGGTAGTCTGGGAGCACGTCTTCTACGAAATATACCTGAAAATGCAGTTGCACATTGCTGAACTAGGTTTCACTTGAATGCTCTCACTCCACTTGTGCTTAGTCCAAAAATCAAGGGCCATCTGAAGTCATCTGAAGTCATCTGAAGTCATCTGAAGTCATCTGAAGTCATCTGAAGTCATCTGAAGTCATCTGAAGTCATCTGAAGTCATCTGAAGTCATCTGAAGTCATCTGAAGTCATCTGGAGTCATTGGGTCGAATGATGGTCGAATGTGTTTTTTTAAGAATTGGTCGATCAACTAGACTGATATAACTCACCACTTTCTTGCAGAAATCATGAGAATTGGGCTTTGAGGGGACCTCGCATCATACACCACAATCCCGCAGCGATGCCAAGCAAGTCCAAGAAGCATACGAAATGCACCAACAAGAGGCAAAGAGTGCCCAAGAAAGGGTGGCCAGTAGAGCCATCACTGCAGACTCGTGCCGGGAAGATGAAGAAAGAACCTTGGCACATCGCTTGGCCAATGCAGAAAAGGATCAGGATGGCGCAACTCTCAGCCAAAGAATTGGATTCACAGGTCCTTCCATCTAAAATCAACACACCTTAGAAGGCCTAGTCCAGTGTTCAACATCTTCCTTTGAAAATAGCAATTGGGAAATGCTTTCCACGAATTCCAATATACTTCCCGAACCCAAGGAGTGCAACCATCCCCGATGGCAGCTTCAACCCATCCCACAAGAACCACCAAAGTCCACATTTTGAAACCACCAACTAGTTGTCACTAGTCACTCACTAGCTTATATTGCCGTTGTTTCTATTGATGTTCGCTGTTTCCGCTCATGTTTTGTTGGTAAGAACGACATGATCAAGTCATGCTCGACCAAGGGGTTCATCAACGGGTTGAGGTGGTTGTGGTCCCATGGCCCATGATGCCTCAACCTATGCCACACCCGCCTTGGTCCGCTCCAGGCCATTGACCCCATGCGCTGGCACCAGGGCCTCGGCATCCAAGTGGATCTTCAGTGACCTGAAACTGTGACCTTCGTTCGTTACAACTCGCTGAATGATGACACAGATCAGGATGACACAGATCGCTTAATGACTTAATGATGACACAGATCAGGAGGCTGCCTGTAGCACCAAGGAGTTCAAGACCAGAAGAAACTCGAGGGCCACAGCGTTCAAAATGAGATCTCCCATATCACCTCAGAAGGGAAAGCGGCTCAAGTGTCGTGGGCTGCGCGAACGCAAACTTGAACTATATAGGAACTAGTGACATTGAACAATTAGAAAACAGTAACCTGATCGTTCCCATATAGTTCCCTAATATGATCTCCAAGCCAAGTCTCTGGTAGCCAGCAGCCATCTACATCCCAGAAACAAGATCACAGTGTCTAGCACCAAACCTGAGAGAGAAGTGTTTCACGCTGGATGGTCTTGCCATGACAAGGGAGCATGCTCGACAAGGCCAACTGCAACGGTGTCTTTGAGAGTAGCTCTTGCTACTTGGCAGACTGGTTCAGAACGCATAGCTAGCTTCCACAATACCAGTTGGGTCCGCCCAGGTAGCCTCTAAACATTATCCTTTTCCGGGAGAGAAATGACCAATCGGGTGAAAAGGCCCTTGCCGCCCTCACGATTTACAAAAGTTGTGACTGTCAGGAGATGGTACAACCATTGATGGGCCACAGTGAGATCCACTTCGATCTCCAGCAGCTCTGAAAATGACAACGGCTGTGCAGCCGAGGAGCGTGGCACAAAGATCACCATGGTCAGAAAGACTCTCATTTCAATTGGAATGCCAACCTTGAAATCAACTGATCCAACAATCACCCAACGAAGCCTGTGAAACTTGGATGTTCTTTGTGTTTTAAGTGTTCAATTCTGATTTCAAGTTGGGAGTATTTCACAGTAGGGAGTATTTCACAGTAGGGAGTATTTCACAGTCGGGGACTTAAAAACAGAAAAGTCTTCCGGGACTCTCTATGTAACTATGCAGAAGGACAGTTCGAAAGTCGAACTTCTGAACTACGAAAAAATGAAAAGAAAAAGCTGGGAAAAGCTGAAAATGCAGAAATGGTTTTGCGTGGGTGGCTGGCTGGGCGAGTTGGGTGGCTGGGCATCGCGCAAGTTCACAAAGCAGCAGGGTCGGAGGTCTTGGCAAGACCGCACCCGAAAAACTGGTCATTACTTGCGCGCCTTTGTTGTGAGAGCTCCGATTTTCAAGTCTCAACGCTCACACGTGCACTCCCTAACACTCACATTCTCGAAAGCCACAGAGCACTCTTCAAAAGGTCTTTGAAAAGGATTGACAAGGTGGGGCTCCGTTGTGAGAGCTCCATCTTGTGAAAAAAACATGGAAATTCTCCAAAGTGTTTCACGAAAGGTTCGCTTGCCAAATTAAGTTGCAAAAGTTGCAGCATATGCAGATGGTTCATTGACTTAATCGATTCATAAACAGATATTCAGATAGACAAGCAACTAGAGAGAAATCCATATATGGATCGATGGAAAATTATGGGGAAACGGATGGGTCGATGGATGGATAGATGCATGGATGGATGAATGAATAGCTGGATCCATGGATAGACATCTAGTACTGTTCTCGGCTGAATTGATCCATAAAATGAAAAGTTCAAACTGCGAGAACAGGAGAATACGAAGCTTTCGGATCCATTCAAATAATATAAAAATAGAGTAATGAAGATGACTTTCACCTCACATGTACATGCGCCCAATACAATGCCATGGGCATATGCTGGATGACTTGGTGAAATGAGCTGTGAATCCGAAGCGTTTGGGCGTTCTTCAAGGACCTTCCCATCATAGAATGATCCAATGAATCCAACCACTGATGCAACCAGTGCCTTTGGCCACTGGCGACGAGTTGCAATGGTCACTTCACCTGCTTCTCCATCCTCTTCTTTCGCCACGACGGTTGCATCCTTCAACGGAGCCACTGGCATCCTGGGTGCGAACCGTGTGAAAACATGATCGTACAATGCCTGCGATTCTGATGTAAACCTGGGAGGACAACCGATTTTTGCATTCACAAACTGAACCCCAAACCTGTTCCTGTCAGTAGAGCTGTCGAGTCTCGTGACAGTGAAGTCCATGAGCATGCAAAGTGCCCTCCTCAAGTCCTTGGCATTGCGCACAAAAGAAAAACACACTAGAACTCAGTTGCGCAGCAAAGCATGGTGGGTTGTAGCTGCTCAGCCAACAGTGATCCACTCCGCTCAAGTTGCAAAATGGCGATGAAGAGCTATTTTGAGGGTTCAATGCCAAGAGTCAACGACACAGGACAGTGTCCAAATATAGAGGATGATTAAAAGAAAAATGTCATTTGCAAATGGCCTCAGACCACCCTTCCGGCCCAACACAGCAGTGAAAATCGCCTGCAATTGAAGTCTTGGGCATGCGGCAAGTGTTACGCTTTGTTTCTGCTGTTAGCTTGCGACAGAGTATACAAACGACCAGAATGACACCAGCTTGCACTTCCAACATGTGCCATGGCTAATTTGAATCCATTCAAGCAACATCTGACAGATCGTGTGCCTCTGATTTGCAGACAGATCTGCAAAACCTCAGCGAATACATGAATCATGCACTACCCACTTCTGGCGTATTGAATCATCAAACGTTTCCTTCCCATGCTGAGCATGCTATCTTCTAATCAAGCCAGCAGTTTCCAAAGGCTCTAAAAGTCTTTTGGTTGATAGAATTTCCAAGTGTTTCCCATCCGTTGAGACATGCCTGAAGCCGAAATGAGAGTGTTGGTTGATATTTCCAATCGAACTGCCGCCACGAACCTTCTGGTTGAAACCCAGCTGGATGCCCACGATGAAAGCCGTTCGAAGTTAAAGAGAGCGAATCGGGTGAGTAGACCGCCACTTCGAAACTGACAGGCACAACCAGTTGTCATCAGTTGACCACAATGTGATAGGTACAACAAGCGGCAAAAGAGCAGTGTCCAAGTGGTGGTTGCTTCTAATCGGAGTGCCCCCAAATCATCCATTGATAGTCAGTTACAGCACTAAACCAACCATTCTTGGGGTCCCCTATGGCTTGAGAAACCACCGTGCATCAACCATGTCAGGACTTCCAGATGCCACCTGTCGTAAAGTCTTCGGAATCTCAGGACGACCACTGATGAAAGCTCCGAGGCAACCATGTAACTAATGAACCTCAGAGCAATTGCAAATGGGAATAGATGGGATACGAAGGGATTGAGTGATGTCCAAGAGGTAGGTGAACATCGCAACCAAGGTACCTAGATTATCTATGATCATCCCCCTAGGTGTACCTAGTCTCTTCATCTCTCTGAGTCATTTAAGATCCAAGTGTTTCATTTACCAAACAGGCTTTGAGATGTGAACATGAAGACTTACGGTGCGCCTTGGGAAAACGCATCCGTTCTGTCTACGCATACCCAGTCAACTTCACGCGCCAAGGCACCCTTGAGCAGCCATACAGGACCAAAGCATCGTCAAGGATGCTATCACCCGAAAAGAACGGATGCTTTCGTCTGGCATGGAAAGCGCTTCCCAAGGCACTTCAAGCTTAGTGAAACCGCATGATTGAAAGGAGCATGTACGTGATTGACATTGTTTGACTCAATATCACTCAAAAATTGTCTGTGCTTCAGCCCCCTATTTCATTCCTTTGGGATTTGTTTCTCAAAAAAATAAAATCGTCTTATCGGGCAGTCAAGAAGTTTACCGTCAGTGGTGAATGACATGGCATTGCGCTCGCCTGCATTTGCGTGTGAACCTTTTGCAAGAACCTGCATATCTCGAATGCATGATGAGACCTCAGATAAATGTGGCGGGGGGACCTTGCCCAGCTTTTTCACGCGAATCAAATATCAACAATCTGCAAAATCAAGCAAAGATTCGACAATCACAACAAGATACAACAAGGCATTTGGTACCAAGATTTCCTTTTATATTTTAGGAGAGGTCAGGTACCCGGTACCCCTGATCAAAATTCACGGATTGCAGTGATGCACTCCTGACAAGCTATATGCAAGACGAGGAGCTGCTGCTCCATAGACATCAACATCCATCTGTATGTATTGATAATGTCCGCGTTCAGAGGTATAGGAGCGAACCTTTCCGCCTTCTGCAAATTCTCGTGGCGTCCAGGTGGTCGTCCATGTTCCTCACCAAAAAACAACGCCAAGCATGGAAAACAGGTAGCACTAAGAACTCTGACGCTTCAAAGACTTGTGTAAAGCTGCAACTTGGCAGGTGGTTATCTCTCCCAAAAAGGCATTCCATCTGGGGTTCATCATAGACTCGGATGTCTGCTCAACGCGTGGTTCTATCATCACACAAAAGTCAAATTCTCCCAATCTTTTGGAGTGAATGTGTTTCGAATCTGCGCATCTGCCAAATAAAAGTCTCTTTGAATCATAATCAATGAGGCAGTTGGGTGACTTTGTTGGGCTACCAAGGCATGTCAAGCGCTGCTTGATGAAATGAAGTTCAGTGTCCTGATTCTCCTTTTGGTGACAAATACCACCTGAGATGTCTGAGAAGGTCGCACCGCACTGCACGTGTTGCTTCAAGTGATAGCAAGTGTGCTGAGAGATACCGTCATAGACTTTGATCTGCCCGCCTCATGCCTGCTGAAGCAGCTGCAGCTAGAATGGCAACCAACACCTGCATCATCACCTCAGTCCGCAGTCAACTTGCAATCTTGCACACAGTTTCAGCTTGCCAAAGTCTCTCTTGCAATCTTCCCAGGTGACATCAAAGTCTCTCAGCTTGATACTCTCAACCGAGTGGCTGTGGATGCGACCTGATGAAACCGCCTGTATTGGTTTGATTTCACCTTTCGAAGTTCCTCCTCCAGCGCTGTGAGGTTCAAGAAACTTGAAACCTACAACTTGACTGTTAACATGAACTATCGAGAACCTGACCGATGCACGTTTTTCCGCTCCAAAACAACTAGTTTGGATGGCGGGGATTTGGTCATTTCGCATCTGTTCTGCTTCCATGCGCTGACCAACCCGTCCCGCAAGATCTCGTCGTCAGCTGTAGATGGCGCCTCCAGTGATCCCAGCAGCCATTCAGCTGCAGCTGGAGCGTGGCCACATTTACCAATTTTTGATGCTGGTAATGTCTGCCCAGGATGAATAAATCCCTGGTTGATTAATAGGGGGTATCCCCTAAAAGCCTGGGTTTCCCTTCAAAATGGTGAACACTATTGTGGAAATGGAGAAATTCTGCTAGCACCAGTGCCGAGCTCTATGTTCCAGGCACACTGGAAGCATTGGAAATCACCGGGAGCGAAGTAGCTTGAGGGGAGTGGTATGCCTCTGGGAAGTGGAAATTCTTCATAATTTGCGAGTGCCGGCTTTTTGGAGACAGAGCTAGACAAATGTATAGACTTTTGATGACTTTCAGTCCAAAATAAAATGAGCACTAACTAGGGATCCAACACGAATTCAAGACCGACCAGGGATTGGTTCAATGTGGGGGCTGTAAAACGACTTCGCTAAATAGAGCCACTGCGGGCCGAACATGTGTCCAAGTTGCATTCAACCTGCCCGACAGTTCCAGTGTATGTGAGGGCCCCAAGTAAACTTAGAGTGAACATCGACATGGCCCCACATCCTCAAATTTGACCAGCCACATGCCCCACCATGAGTCACCTGGGTGCAAAATGAAACGTGTGACTGCTCCTAACTATCCACATTTCATTGTCCAGTCACAACCGACAAGGACAGATACTTCAGAGTCACTGTTAGACAAAAGGCTTGAAAAGAACGACGTGCCAAGCAGCCCTTGAGGTTACCTTGTCACTACGCATGAGCAGGCAACAAATGTCAAGACTCAATACCGAACGATATCACAGGATCTCGGTACGTTAAAAAAACGAGAAAATCAATTGAAGCAATGTAAACTTACAATAACCATATTCTTATGACGAATGTGTATTTTTTGTGTTTGTGTTTGTGTATTTTTTGTGTGTGTGTGTGTTTCCTCCGTTGTTGATTTCATGTTTTGTTTTTTCTGTGTTTTAATTTGTTTCATAAACTGGCAATGTTCTTTTGTATTGTTTCTTTTTTGTTTTTGTTTTGCTTTTTTTTACCTATTTCTTGAAATCCAGTAAAATACAGTGACTTTACTCATAACCATAATCAATTTTGCAACCCAGAATGGGATGACACAATGAATCATAGTGACATGTTGCATGTTGCGACATGGGGATGACCTCATCGGATTCTTGCAGAGGACGTTGACGCTTTCGCCCACCGCCACTTGGCTTGGCTTCGGGAACCTGGACGGAGCTTGGAAGCTCCAGTGCTTCCCACCATGAAAAACCACACCATGGTCATCCACTGACCGGGAATCCTCCAGGTAACTGGAAAACAACTTGGGACAGGTATGGTATAAAAGGTTTGGGTAATTTGAAAGCATGGATGTACCAACCTGTTTGTCTAATCACTCCCAGTATCCTCTTCTGCTCTTGGTCCAAATTTCAAACACTTTCAGGTGCAGGTCCTTGCTTCTGCCCCCATGCTTGCTGGTTGTCAGTGCTCCCCAGGCTAAGCCTGAGTTTAGAGTCTTGCCATCACTGGTAGGAATCCTGGTCTATGAGACATGGATCAACAAATCCCCTGCGGGTACTCTTGACCCGGAGATGATGAATGTCACTCCCTCCTTGATTGATGGCAGTTGATGGCACTTCATCATGACTGATGACCTTTTCAGGGGGTGGTCAGCCATGATCAGCCCATCACTGATGGTCATCTGCTGCTGGTGACTCTGGTGACCAAAGATATGCAACCCACATCTAAATATCTAGATGCATCTAGCCATCCTCACCAATTTCACCCATCAGATGTAGACCTTTTCTGTGATACCGACTGTTGGTTGTCAACGGTTTGCAGCCCATTCACAAACACTTCGATGATGTTTACCACAACCAAACTTTGCTTGATACCAGACCATATTGCTTGTGATCTGTGTGTGTATAGATCATTGTTGTCGAAATGTCTTATATCTCAATTCCTCTTATTGAGTATGAATGAGTGCCACCACCAATACCCACCAATCATGGGTCCATTGGTCATGAGTGGATCCAAGGAGCAGCAAGCAATCACCCTACTGTAAGGAACAAGGCATTCGTTCTTCGCTGCGCAACTTAAATACATCATCTTTGTTGCTTAGGCCTACATGGACCTTTGTCTACAATTGGACATGATTCTGAAAGCCAATGATAGCCGACAAGCCAATGATACCTGTGATGTCTCATGAAAATCGGTCTCTTGTTAGAAAGAACAACAAGATTCTGGAGCAGCGGATGTTCATCTCCACGGTGTTTACAAAGACCTTGTTGTAGTGAGTGGACGGATGATGTGGGCAAAACTTATCAACCAGTGTATATATATATATATATATATTTATCTATTTATCATAAATATATATATATATATACATATGTAATGTAAGCATTCATTCATTTATCTACTAATTCATCTGTAACTGTACACATGCTATATTTGTATACATGATATATTCTGATGACTTCACCAACAGTCGACATTTTAGAACGCCTGGATCAGGCTGCTGGACACGACATTGGTCGTGGGATCGCACGCCAGAGGGTCAGCCCTTAGGGCACCACGATCGACTGAGCAGCCCCTGGTGATACAACGAGGATGCAACAAGTAACAACGGGCTTTGGAAGCGAGCAGAACAGCACTACCAACCATGAGATGTACTGACTGACTGTAACCAGTATAACTAACAATCATACAACGGTATAACAGTATAACCAAGTGTAAGTA
This sequence comes from Symbiodinium kawagutii, assembly GCA_009767595.1. Classification (NCBI taxonomy): domain Eukaryota; class Dinophyceae; order Suessiales; family Symbiodiniaceae; genus Symbiodinium; species Symbiodinium kawagutii. Next base: position 41,671 of record VSDK01001892.1, on the reverse strand, counting down.
GTACGACTAACAATAATAGGAGCATCATAAGCAACAGCAATAAAGCCCGGATTCAGATATGACCGGCTTTCTAGGGGCTAAAGGGAGACAACCGACAAGTTTGGTCTGTTCTGGGTAGATATAAACAAAGAGGCTGTAGTGATGGAAATAGAAACAAGCTAATCGCACATAAACTGGTATACCGGAAACAAGTAGCAAAGACTACGCCACTGCTTCGATCCTTGGGATTCCTATAATGGTATAGTACATGAAAGTCCCTATATCATTGTAAAATGATTCAAGAAAAAAACAACATACGAAGCTTTTTGTTTGGCGCTTGGCCGAGCATTGAGGCTCCCGCAAAGCCGGAACATTGAAACTTGCCAGGCTCAAGCAAAGCCAGGACGAAAGGGCAGTGGTCAAGCTCAAATATCGCATGGCATGGACCTGCTGTAGTAAGATGTAAGGTGGCGGGAAGGTCTTGAGCCAAAGATCATTGTGACATCGGCAGTGCTGATAGAAAAATCAATGATTACAACAATATTAGGTTCCTAGGCATTCATGTGTATTCATGATGGACTGGCTTTTGGCAATCCCAATACACACTCGGTAAGATCTTGTCCTCTCCTACAACTGGGTCTCCAAGAATGGCTCAAGTTTGGCCTAGAAAATCTCCTGGCGTTATCTCTGTACTTGTGGCTTCATCTTTCACTGCTCTTTGGGTCACGAATCAATAATGATCACCGACATATTACAGACCACCGCTGGACCATCAACACAAACAGCAGACCCTTCTATCGCAAGTGTACCATCCAAAAAGCTTCACCTAATCAAGTGACAATCTAGGAAGACTCGAGGCAACAACACTTGAACAAAGTCAAAATTAATTTGTCTATTGTTTCTTTTTGAATAGGAAGTAGTTCGAAAAGGCTAGCTAAGCCCAACCATGACCAGCTCAGCGCTTTCACACAGCTCAATCGGCCTCTTTCTGGCCCCTTCCGGTTTCTTCCAAGCTTTCCCACATCAACTGCTCTTCGCCCGGGCATGTGTGTATTTTACACCTATTGCTTTTTGGTTGGAAGCCTCTTTCAACAGTCACGGTTCTTGACTCATTCTTCAAATCACAGGTGCAACAGGATGACGAACCTCGATGGTCGTCCCATCCATGGCGGTGATGATGTCACCAGGGTGCAGGGAACCTGAACCCGGAAAGCTTCCGCTGGGAATTCGGGAAGGGCGCAGGATCCGCACTTGCCTGATCTACAGTATCACCAAAATCTGGAAGGATAGAAGTGTCTAGGTGATAGATCCTGATCTTCAACCACCTGATCTGTTTTATGTGATCCAACTGTTTCAACTTCAATTTCTTTGCAAATGATTTTTCTTCGATCTTTCTTTGTCTTGTTTTCTATCTGCAAATGAATTGCACTGCTTTACACACACTCACGATCCTTTGGCCTGGGTTTCCACTCACCATGTTCTCACAAGTGGCGACGACGAAGTGCACCTCGACATCCTGCTGTACGTTTCGGTGAGCAAATGACCAAGTCTACGTCTGTCCACCCTGATTCCATCTTGTTGCCTCCCTGACAAAGGTTCATACAACATCTACACCAATCTCAAAGTCATCACTGCACGAGAAACCTGCTCTTCACATCGGAAAACATGAAGCTGTTCATTGTTCAATGCTGTTAGGTGTGCGTGAAAGGTTTCAGCACCTGGCGCGCAGCTCGAGCAGGGATCAACTATCCAATGGGGCGCCCTTTGATCACCAGGTGTCGGTTGAAACTACAAAGTTGGAGACTTCCATATTGAGAACAAACCAATCGTGTCCAGTTTCAGGGTGAGTTTCCTTCCCAAGTTTCACTTCACATCCTGGCATTGTCCACAGCAGTCCTTGGGCTTCAGCTGAGCTATTGCAGCTGCAGCACCAAGGGTGGAAGCCGAGCCGCCCATGTCGAACTTCATCATTTCGATCATGGAGCCTGGGAGGACAGCCATCAAACCATGGGAAGGCACAGCATCCATCACCATCCCGAGTGTTCACTCCTGAAACTTTTGGAAGTTTGGAGCATTGGTGTCTACAGCATGTCAACAGCAAGAGCCGAGCAGTCCAACAAAAACATCAAAGCCCAGAGTTGCGCATCAGCAATCGCTGCACTTCCACAAGAATGTGGTGGATTGAAGATCATCGGACGCAGTGTTATATCAGTCCATGGCTTATGATTTACAAATTGGCTACAGCACCGCGCTCAGATATGATGGTGAATAGATGTACGTGGTAACCAAGACAAAATGGCTTCTCAGAACACAAAAATGGCACCAATGGCTGCAGGAATGGCCTGCCCCGGCTTTCAAATTGTAGCCACCGGAGTCAAAGGTTAAGCCTTTGCCGACGATGCCCACTTTTCGCTTTACTTCACCACCTGATCCAGCATGTAGCAGCATGCAACAGCGATACGAATCAGTTTGTTCAAGGGACAAGGCCACAAGGTTGCAATATGTTGCAATCACAAGGCTGTTGACTCAGCTGCTAAGAGCTTTTCTGAAGAAAGGCACTGTGCATATCATTGCTGGAGATGTTTTCCATTTGATTTCCCAAGGCGACTCAGGGCACCTGGTGAGTAGGTCAAATGGATGAGGCGAGCACCCAGGTTGGACGCTCGACTCACAGCCAGGAAGGAGCCCATGCCCATGGCCTCGCACTCCTGAACTGGAAACTGAAGCAAGGAACACTCATTCACGACTCCTTCCCACAAGTGGCACCGTTCTTGTACCAGTACGAGTTTCCAATAAGGTTGGGAGTGCTTTCAACGTGGACCATGACTATAAAGCTCAGCTAGAAATAGTCCGACAAGGTCTGAACGAATGGTACCATGACTAGTCCGACCAGGTATGCGCGGCACATCATTGTAAAAAATGTCTGATGCAAAAGCCATGGTTGTCAATCAGAAAGGTCTGCAGCTTCCCAAGGGAGGTGACCGGAAAACATCTGACACCAAGGGGCTTCAAGGAGGTTGCTTGGAGAGAGGATGAGGTCAGCTGCGAGATCTCAAGAGAGGTCTGAAGGCTTGCAGCCGCAGCTTCCCCTCCCAGCTGGGCTCCTTCTGATCCAAAATCTTGGCAGAGAGTCCCAGCTGCTTCGCCATGTCAGCGGCTGCTGCAGTTAGAGTAAGGGGATCCACGATATTGGCAGGCGCATTCCTTAGCCAGAACTCCTAAGCAATCATTCCTTAATCTTCCTTAGTTGCTTAGAGTAAGGAACATGTTTGACTCAGAGTATCTCAGAACAACTGACAATTTGATGCTGAAGAAGTTGGAGCTTTCCAATGTCATGCATTCTGAGGATAGAGCACAAGCTCCCGAGCGAAAACCACTCCGGCCGCCGTTGCGCTGGCCTGTGCCACTGTTGAACACAACCCGTTGCCTACGGGTGTTGACAACATAATCCGGACAAATCCATATTGACAAAGGATTCTGGCCATCAACGTTACTGGTGGCAAGAGACTGGCTTTGAAATGGTGGCATGAAACATCGTGAACAAGTGAAAATATGACCTGCCTGGAGATTGTCTCCCTCTCGGGGTTGATGTTAAATTGCAACCTTTTGCAGCTACTGCATACCATGATCAGCGGTAAGTAGGTGCTGCCAATTGATATGCAGCACCGTCTGGGCTACACTTCAACAGCAGAGTTTTCAAAGCAAGTTTATCACTACAAATCGTCAAGAGTAGGTACATAGCCAACGGCAGTTCAAGCCAACGGCAGTTCAAACCAAACTCTACAAACCCTCGGAAGAAGGGCTACTTAGCAAAAAAGATTTGCAAGCCAAAAATACTAGTCAATAGACACAGGGATCACACACAAAGCAGCAAACCCAGGGAGCCGTCCCCCAACCGCTTTCCATGATCAGGACAAAGTAACATTTCCAATGTAGATTCTAATATCCTACCGCCCGTTGAGTTTCATGATCATGTAGCCACAACCCCGCTAAGACTTTAGATGGAGAGTCTAGCGACCCTGGATTTGTTGATCATCAGAAATCGGAAGTTGCAGTAGCTCTCGTTGTAGCATGCTGTAGCTCTATGATAGCTCTATGCACTTGGTGCACGAGGTAAACTTCGCACGAGATCCTCAGCCACCAGATCTAGGTCGCACTGCAGCCTTGTCAATGTCTTCTGCGGATTCGTAGCCCAACAACTCCACATTCTCTGGGCCTTTGGGAGCCTCAGGCGGCTCCACGTCAACAAAACCTAGTTGGGGGCCAGAGTCCATCATGGATTTTGTATTCCCAATGATATGCCAAATCCATGCAACAAAGCCCACCAAGAATCATCAGCCCGCAAAGGCTTTTGATACTCGTGTGAAATGTCAAACTTGTTTGTATTTAGCTACCATCACAGTAAAGGAGGACCTATGAATCACTTTCATCCCTCAGGTTTGTTTGATCTTGTTGGTTGCTTGTCTGCTAACGTGATGGGAAACAACGATACTGGCCAGTACGAGCGGGATCGAGTGTCACAGTGTCAATGGCTGTTGGGTATCATCTTCGTGGTCAGTTAGGCATTTTCTTTCCATGCGCTTGGTGATCAACGTGTGCTCCTGGATCCTCAGACTCCTCCCAGAAGAGGGCATCTGCTGTACACTGTACAGGGCGACACTCCCACGGTGGACTTCACATGGTGGGGCAAAACAATCACCAAATCAATTTCCGATCGATTCAAAAGGATTTGCATCGGGTGGGTCATGCAAGGCATAACAAAACAAGTTCAAACAGTTGTCGCAAACAGCACATGCAGTTGATGTGCGTACTGTACAACCAACTGATCGTCGGAAAAGGATTTGCAACGACCCTACACAAGAAGGCTGCTAGAGGTGTCCACGTCTTCTGCAAGCCTCCGGCTCAATTGCATGATGCCACGGCACATTCCAACTGGACCTTTGCCCTCAATCTGCCAGTGCGTCCAACTGGCAATGGAATGGAAGTTGAAATAATACTTGGAAGGGTTGGAGGCAATATCCTTCAGCCTTGAGCCTAATGTGAAACCAGCATTCTGCTCCCCCTGGATGAAGTCGCCTTGCATGTCATTCATCAATGCCTCACCGTTCTTGTAATGGGCGCATGGTGTTTTGTATGGGCTGCCATCCAAAATCATGCCACGATCATTGCTGCCGCAGAAATTGATCACCGGAGGGCCCGAGCCATTTTCACCATCACCATCAGAGGCCAGGTGAATGTGTGAAGCAATCAGCTGAGTTCGACCACCGTGGACGTTGCCAACGCAATTCATTCCACTCTGGCTACAGAGCTTGCAATCAACATAGGCAGTGGCTTGACTGTCAGGATTGTTGGGGAATGACTGAACCAAGCTGTTGAAACTCAGCTCGCTGAACATGTGGTAGCACACATCCCCCTCCATGCGCTCTGGTTTCGCTGGCTTTTCTGGTCCGGAGCCCTCTGGCACACACTGCGAGTACCAGGAGCTGAGTTGAGAACAGCTGTAGCCATGATCGCAGCACGTTGGACCGGTCCAGCCTGGCCCACCACACTGGACCCATGCAGTGGCACACGCCGCATTGACGACTGGCATCGTCACTGTCACCACGAAGACCGACACAAGCGACCGATACGCCATCTTTGGAGAACAGGACAAGGGGAATGCTATAAATCACTTGAGTCTTGAACCATGATGATGAAGCCACCAGCAATCTACTCAGCTCCGCTCTACAACCTGTGCACAAACAGCAAAGGATGTTCACTGATTGGTATTCTTAGTCCTGCATTAGTGGCTGGCTGACACTGGATCTCTCATCAGGTCAATATTAAGAATATACGAATATGATCGATTATGATCCACAGTGTGTTTGTCTTAACAACAACTGCCTTTGCCAGCATTCTTAAATAATTTGTATAATTGATCTTAATTGGTTGAATTCGCTGATATCACTCAGAGAGTGAGAGATGCCAAATGAGAAGCCAATTTTGCATGAGAAGCTGTGGCAGCACAGCGCAGGATTCAGAATATCAATGGGTCTGGTTCAAAAACGGTCAGTTCAAGTGGTTGCTGCAACGCCCTGTTCTTCAGCCGATGACCCCAATGTCCCAGAACTACACAGCTGATGCTCATGATGGGAATGCGCATGATGCTGCTGCTGACATTTTCTTATTGAAGTGAAACAAATTTAACAAAGTCTCCAGCCAATGGAGCCTCACGAGTGAATCCTATCTGATAAGCTCGTACTTAGACATAGCTTTCATGCCTCTAGGCATGCACAACCAGCTCGGTAACCTTCTTTTTAATGTCCTTGGTGATCAAGTAACGTGTGCCCCTGGATCCTTCGACTCCTCTCGCGCAAGAGGGTGTCTGCTATACAGGGCGGTCCGGGACACACTCCATCACACTCCCACAAAAGGATTTGCATCGGGTGGGTCATGCAAGGCATAACAAAACAAGTTCAAACAGTTGTCGCAAACAGCACATGCAGTTGATGTGCGTACTGTACAACCAACTGATCGTCGGAAAAGGATTTGCAACGACCCTACACAAGAAGGCTGCTAGAGGTGTCCACGTCTTCTGCAAGCCTCCGGCTCAATTGCATGATGCCACGGCACATTCCAACTGGACCTTTGCCCTCAATCTGCCAGTGCGTCCAACTGGCAATGGAATGGAAGTTGAAATAATACTTGGAAGGGTTGGAGGCAATATCCTTCAGCCTTGAGCCTAATGTGAAACCAGCATTCTGCTCCCCCTGGATGAAGTCGCCTTGCATGTCATTCATCAATGCCTCACCGTTCTTGTAATGGGCGCATGGTGTTTTGTATGGGCTGCCATCCAAAATCATGCCACGATCATTGCTGCCGCAGAAATTGATCACCGGAGGGCGGGAGCCATTTTCACCATCACCATCAGAGGCCAGGTGAATATGTGAAGCAATCAGCTGAGTTCGACCACCGTGGACGTTGCCAACGCAATTCATTCCACTCTGGCTACAGAGCTTGCAATCAACATAGGCAGTGGCTTGACTGTCAGGATTGTTGGGGAATGACTGAACCAAGCTGTTGAAACTCAGCTCGCTGAACATGTGGTAGCACACATCCCCCTCCATGCGCTCTGGTTTCGCTGGCTTTTCTGGTCCGGAGCCCTCTGGCACACACTGCGAGTACCAGGAGCTGAGTTGAGAACAGCTGTAGCCATGATCGCAGCACGTTGGACCGGTCCAGCCTGGCCCACCACACTGGACCCATGCAGTAGCACACGCACTGGCCGCATTGGCGACTGGCATCGTCACTGTCACAACGAAGACCGACACAAGCGACCGATACGCCATCTTTGGAGAACGGGACAAGGGGAATGCTATAAATCACTTGAGTCTTGAACCATGATGAACAAAACGTGAAGAATTGCAGGGAAATAAACTCGCTCGAATTGGTGCCAGCGTCGATCGTAACTACGCTGATCAGTGTTCACTAACCAAATATATTTGGTGGGGACCCCCCTTCTGATTCTGATCAGTATCCTGAAGAATCGGACAATAGGTCAAATGGAATTTTTAGACAATGCTCAAGCTTGCGAAAGTCCGAGCCACTACCCTATTGGAAAATTCTAAGCGGGCAGCATGTTTCGTCAAGTACATTCAGAATCTGGAGTCGCTGTCAGCCACTACCTACTGGAATCTTAATCATCTTAATCATCTGAATTATCTTAATCTTCACAACATCACTCTGCACTCAATGCTGGAATTTGAGGGCGGGCCTTCTCCTTCTCTGGTGTCTTTGACCCTTGAAATCTCTTGTCGGCCTCGGCGAGAGGCACCAGTTGGTTTGCTGAGTGCTGAGCCTGTCAGGTTTCAAATAGCCCACGGGTATCCACGGAAGAAGGTCAACATATACATATATAGATATTTGCGGATATATACATACATACATACATCAATATGTTTTTACTTGCATTTACTTTTACATTTTCATTTGCATTTACATCAACATTTTACATGTACATTGACATTAAGATTTACATTTTACATGTACATTGACAGTTACATTTACCTTTACATTTGCATTTACACGTATAAATGTGTACATATATACATATTCATTTACATTTTGTATTTACACATGTAAATTTAGATATGTATGTTCAATCTATATATGTAATGGTTTCTTCTTCAAAAACTGATCATCCCCCGCGATTGATGTGCCTTTCCCAAGTTTGAAACCAATTTGACTGCTGCACATTTCTTGGCCAAAATTTTCAGTCCAAGACACATGAAGGCCCAATAGCAAACCCTCCAGCAAAGCCTGCAGATGTCGCCACCGTCTTTCAGGAATGCTGAGCCCCGATCTACCAACTCTTTCAAGCAGACTTCACATTGTTGCTGTTCTTGGAATAAAGTTGTTTCGTACAATTGTCCTTGTCATATCGGTTGTAACATGTCTCAACCAACAATGCTATCAGAATGGATCTCATCCGCAGCTCCCTTTGGCAATCTGTGATCAGCCTGAGGCTCCACTCCCTCGATACGAGTCAGCCCGACAGAACCACCTGCCGGACCGCGACTGAGTTGCACAGGTGACGAGTTGATCACCTAAAGGCATCTAAAGGCAGTGGTAATCATGAGCCCATGGGTGATGGTGGTGATGATGATGATCATTATCATCCTGAACATAATGGGGCTAACTACAAATCGGGGATAGTAACCAACAATTATGGTTGGAATGCAATGTTTGTGGTTGATGATGATCATCATAACCCTCACCAACCACGAACAAATCTTGGACCTTTGCTGATAAACCGATGGCCCCGCCGCCTTTCAAACCCTTCACAGTTCCGGCAATCGCTGCGCCAACTTCACGAGCGTTGGGTTCTTTGCCCAGGCCCGCAAGAACCACGCGCTTGAAAGCCTGCATGGCAACGCGACAAGCCATAGAAAAAATCGAGACGTGATCCGGAGAGGGTGGACCAGGTTTGGATTCGAAGTCCGAAAACCGAAAGCCGAAAACCGAAAGCCGAAAACCGAAAACCGAAAACAAAAATCAGGAAACCGAAAACCGAAAAACGAAAAGCGAAAAACGAAAACCGAAAGCTGAAAACCGACAACCGAAAACCAAAAACCGAAACTCGAAACCCGAAACCGAAAACCGAAAACCGAAAGCGGAAAACCGAAAACAGAAAATAGAAAGCCGAAAACCGAAAGCCGAAAACCGAAAGCCGAAAGCCGAAAACCAAAAACCGAAAACCAAAAACCGAAACCCGAAACCCGAAAACGGAAAATCGAAAACCAAAAACCGAAAACGGAAAACCGAAAACCAAACTCCGAGAACCGAAAACCGAAAACGGAAGCCGAAAAGCAACAACCGAATAGGAGCAACACAAACTCCAAACCTTACAATTCTACCACTGCAAAAGTAAAGACACGTTTAAACCCTAACACCAAAACCACAAATCTAAAAACACAAATCCTACAATCATCAGCCCTAAAACCATCAAGCTAGATTTAAAAAACCATACACCCCAAGACCCTAAAACCATGAACCCTAAACCTACCGACCCTAAAACCATAAACTTCAAAAGCACAGACTAATATCCAAAAACCATACCTGAAAACCTTAACCCCTTATATAACCTAAAAGATCCTAAAAGCATGCACCGTAAACAATAAAACCATACGCCCGTCAAACCTTAAACCATAAACCCAAAAACACAAAACAGTGAAACCAAAAACTCCGAAACTATCAACCCCAAAATCATAGGCCTCAAAAGCACAAACTCATACCCTAAAACACTGAAGTCAAACACCTGAAAACCCGAATCCCTAAGCTAAAAACATAAGCCATAAGCTGGACACGGCAACCCTTGAACCATAAACCCAAAAAAATAAAGAACCTAAAACTATCAACCCTAAAACAATGACTACCTAAGCCCCCAAAACCACCCTAAAACTATCAACCCTAAAACCATAAACTTCAAAAGCACAGACCCATACGCCTAAAACCATGAATTCAAAAACCTGAAAATCTTAACCCTTCACCTACAAGCAAAAACCATAAACCTGAAAAGCATTGACCCGCCAACCCTAAAACCATGACCGTATACCGACGCAAAATAAAAAGCTAAGACTAAAACCATCAACCCTTACAAAATGACTACCTAAACCCCTTAACCATCAAGTCTAAAACATATTTAGACAATAAACCTACAAACATATCAAACATAAACGAAAATTAAAAAACTATACACCCTAAAACCATGAACCCTCACACTGTGTACCGCACAGCCCTGAAGCCATATACCCTGAACCGTCAAACTGAAAGGCCAAAACCAGAAACCCTAGCAAACCGAAGCCTAAAAATCTAAAACCATAAACCCGACCTTAAATCCCCCACCTCAGAACCGAAAAACAAGAACCGAAAGCCGAAACCTGAAAGCTGAAAACCGCAAACCGAAAGCCGAAAACCGAAAGCCGAAAACCGAAAACCGCAAACCGAAAGCGGAAAACTGAAAACCGAAAGCTGAAAACCGACAACCGAAAACCAAAAACCGAAAACCGAAACCCGAAACCCGAAACCCGAAACCGAAAACCGAAAACCGAAAACCGAAAACCGAAACCCGAAACCCAAAAACCGAAAGCGACAACGAAAACAAATCAAAGCTGATTTCTGCGGATCGGGACTCAAAAAGTCATATGCACATATCTATTGTTTTCTCTATTTATTGATTTGTTCATTTATGCATTGATGTCTCCATATACCTGTCAAATTCTTGGCAAATTGAAATTATATGAACATATTTACGTAATATAGATACAGAAAATACATGTTATTATCATGCAAATTGAAACCCTTCGGATACTCTTGAAATCTCCACTTCGCAAATTCTTCGCTACGCAACAACGTCAATCAGTGTGTGTCCCCCACCCAGCCACCCAGGTGTCCTAGCGCACCTTTGTCCTTCTGTTGGTGAAACAGTTGGGGCGCGTCTCTTTGCGAAGCCCCTGTTGAAGAGCTCACACGAACCTAGTCCCCCATACACTTGCCCTTTCATCAGAGCAAGGCCCTATCCAAAGAGGGGGGACTGGTCACCAGTTCATGCGCCATCAGAGATGCAAACAAATTCACTTTTGTTCCAACTGGTTGCAGATATGGCACAGAAGGAATTACTGTTGCACTAAGCTGACTCGGAAAAGTATCTATTGCACCAGCCGGTTGAACAATGTTCAAACTCATCGTCATCGAAGATCGGCTTGGCAGATGCGCTGCTACGGATCCATGCCCATCCACACTTGGTAGGCCAACGAGAAGCATCAGAGTCGAGGCATGAACCGATGTTCACCTAGCGCAAGCACCTTCGCTCAGCCTTAACCAAAGCACGAGGTATCATGGCTCTTCTCATCTCAAAGCGCAGCATCTCTCGATCAGGAAAAGCAGCCACTGTGTCCATCTCGTTGACCTTTGCAGTGAGATCCGCTCCAACCTTGGCAAGGGCCATCTCAAGCAATTGATGCTTTGCCGCCATCTCGGTCATCATCTCACCCACGGTCACAGCATCAAGGAAGGTTCTCTAACGTTCTGGACATTCTTCATAATCTTCCTCAAGGTAAACCATGGTAGCATTTGAGCTACGCCTAGCCAACCATTGGATTGCAGTATACCCCTTCTTCCCAACGCCTTCATCCCTCCTCCTCAAGGAGTGGCCTGACACATCATGGACATGCTCGCTGGCAATGATAGCTGCCATCCTCTGCCACTCTCTGACAACTGTTGTCTTCGAAAGCACCTTGACTGGATCCAGCTTCTGGCCAAACAGTCCAAATTCTCAAATCCAAACCTGCAAAGCTGCAAACCTAAGCGGGGAAGGAGGGCATTGCTGAGCAGGGGCTGGAGATCATTCTGGTGGCGGCCGGAACAAAGCGCACCTACGAATGGGTGGACTGGACACCCATTCGCAGGCGCGCTTTGTTCCAGCCACCGCCAGAATGATTTCCAGGGGCTCCTCTGACCCGTCTGGGCCAACGTTGCTCCAAACTTGCATGGTGTTCGCCATTCCGATATCGCAACAAGCAGAAACAACATGGCCGCACCTCTTGTGATGCAACAACGCTCAACGGACTGCCCGGGGAACAGAGATCCACAGTGGCAAATTGAATCCAGCTGCACCCTCACGAGGAGAGACTGCAGCACTCACACAGAGGCGCAAGTCATTTCAGCCAATGTTTGAGCCAGAAGCATACACTCCGACCATATCAGTTCTGCAAAATCATGAGCAATCCCAAATTTGAAGCAACATTTGAATGCAGCAAAGATCAATCTGAGCTTGGGGCCAAAAGCAAAAGTCACCAAAGGCTGCGGGACCAAATTTCATTTGATACAGCATCACAAAAATGCTTCGATTAAGCATCACAGAAATGCTGACTGGGAACTCCGGATCACGAAAAGTGATGACACAGAGAAGCTACTCTCACCCCCCACAGAACTGCAATGGAAAAGCTTCAATTTCCACGCAGAAACGGCTGCAGAAAAAACGCCAAAAGACCGAAATAACAAAGACATCAGAAACCCTGAAAATACTAAGAGAGCCTGGCAATATAAAAAGAATCAAAAAATGGCGCGATCAATACTTCAAAAAATAATACAATACAAGATATCTATAAGGTTATATTAATATTGTATACTACACTAGTTACACTACGCACCTAATGACTATACCCTATCGGGGTTTCTTAACTACCCTAACGGGATATAGAATATATTATCAATAGAACTGATTTGCTATCGGGTGTATACAACACCCCCGCTTTCTGATGCCTTTCATGACATGTTGGCAAAGCTTCTAGGGAGAAGATAGCAGAATACAGGTGCTTCAGGCACTTCCAGGCTTCTGACAGATTGATAGTCTGACACCAAGATAGACTGACTCAAACACATACGCACACAAGATCAATTGGTTGCTCTAAACTAAAGAACAAACAAGGAACCAACAAAGCAAAACAACCGGAAAGAAATGAGATGAACTGACAAGTAAACAAGCACAGCGCACACATCAAATTCCGAACTCGCCTTTCCGAAGACTGGAAATGCCGCGGCTAAACCACACTTTGCTTCAAAGGACTCTTCTTTGATAAAGGTTGAGATGGCCCCTGCGCTGCTTGCTCTGCTGATCTTTGATGATAGTTGCTGTGATTCCTCCATGCCAAAACTTGCGGCAAAAACCATTCTTAATGACTAAAATTAATAGTATATCATAATCAGAATGACATCAAAATAGTATGATATTGAAATATACTGGAATCTGATTCAATCCATTAAATGGAAGGTCCATCTCAAGGAAGGTATCCCTCTTGCTTCCTACGTGCCCTTTCGTTTGCTCAGGCAAAAAAAAAACTGAAGCCCTGGCTAGGCTCTAGAGTACATGAAAAGAATCGCACAAGCGTTGACCAACAATGGAGGGTCTACCACCACACGACATTTGACGTAGTGCCTTTTCGGTGTCTGATTTCCAGACAGCAACGGTGTGAGTATAAGTCCATGCAAAGCATGGGGTCCATGTCATGATCTGCTGATTTCTAGGATCGCACCATGACGAGTCACCCATGAAACCAACCCATCTGACGACTCGTGAACGGTGTCACCTTCCAGGATCTCATCGATAGACTTGGCAGCTGCTTCCAGGACAGGGGTGGCATCATCGCCGTCACCACGCAGGAACAGGACCAAGGCATCTCCTGTGAGCTCAAGGGAGCCACGTCATGGTTGACATCAAGAATCCCCCGGCTATCAGAGACTTGGGGGAGGACTCCACGAACCATGGAGACAACGACAATCAACAGTTTCAGCAGGGAATGATACAGCCAATAAGCCATCATCTTTGCTGCGTGGATGGTCAGCTCATCCAATTGGTATATGTCAAGAGTAATCTGAGCCACACACACACACACACACACACACACACACACACACACCTACCCAGCAGTGTACTGAGCCTCTGTAAGGACCAAACAAAAGAAAATCCTACTGGCTCACAAGAACAGAGCTTCAAAGTCATAGTCAAATTTAGTGAGGAACAACCCGCTCACCAACGGTTTGAGGGGAACCTTGATATAGACACCTGAATTTTGTCTCGAGTCTCAAGATCTAATCGGCTCTGACAATTTACGTGGCCATTTCGGAACGAGAACCTTTGCACTGAAGACAACATCCGTTGATCATGGAAAATCCAGGGAAGTGAACCAAGATCCAAGCAACTGATCTGCTACAGAATGTCTTGCCGGGCAGGCCTGCCCAATCCTCTGCAGAACTTCCGGAGAGGACAATAGATGGTCCAACCTTGGAACTAGCTAAACATGAGAAGCTGGTTACTGGATATCCGCTCGTTGGCTCCAGAAACGATCAGCCGATGCCAAAGCAATCCCTCTTCAAAATGACGAATCTCCTTCTGCAACTCCATGGAAGTCCTCTAATCTGCACCATGACATACCATGATTCCCTGAGTTCTCTGGATCAATCGGAGCCCTGCAAAGGTGGACCCACAGAGGTGCGATGTTCAACGGAAAGCTCTTGGAGTCCACGAGACTTCTCAGCACAGCGACTGAGTTGCCATCCCCAGCACTGGTTGCATCTGAGTGGCGCTGTCTCTGAATCTGATCGACTCAGGCCTCGCTCGTGGGGAGGGCATTGCCATGAGCGTTTCCAAGGCAGTTTCCAAGCCACAAGCTGGTTACTAATGACTAATACTAAGCAGAGAAACAGGATAGGTCGCTTAACCATGGTCATAGTTCCTGACACTGTGAAACACTGGTAGAAACCAGACCTGATGAGGATGAGTTGCTTAAGGTGTTATCAAACTGGATTCTTATCCATCATAGATTGTTTTGTACTGATTGACCAACATGGCTTTGGTCAGTGCTCCATGTTGGCGTTGTAAAACACCAATTTCGCGGTGGTGTGGCTCAACTATTCCGCAACTGTGCTTCCAAGCAGTTTGAAGCTTTGATAGATGGGCTGTTTCGGGACACGGGTGGTGCACCGGTGCAAAGTTGACACCACACCGGTAGAATCACTTTTAGGTCGCAGATCGTCCTGGCTTCCCAGCATAGTGATATGATCCAAATGAGTGCATCAACCCTTTCACTTCACATCTCCATAGGAAACATTTGGAAACATTTGGAAACATTTGGAAACATTTGGAAACATTTGGAAACATTTGGAAACATTTGGAAACCAATGGATACCAGGTGAAAGGCGTCCAAACTCTGAGCCGATGGACGGAGACTCCGTTGCCACGGCTCGCACCGCAGCAAGCACCTGCACATGGCATGCTGGGCCGCGCAGTGCAGGTGCTGGAAATCCAAGCGTTCGTCACCAAGAACTGCTGTTTCTGTGCAAAGTAATCATTAATATTCACTAATGTTAGATCAACCATCATAGAGTCCACTCCAAGAAATGTTCGGCCCTCAAAAACCAGTGGTGACCCTGTGGTGCTTGCTGGTGATCTCCCCGTGCCTGACGGCGATCGCGTTCCCTTCGCCGCCGTGCCCCAGCAGACAGTGCCGCGCAAGACGTGGCAGCAAAACTGGAGAGCCTGCCAGCTGCTTGGGTTGGCAGTCTGCAACGCCGGAAATCTGCTGACTCTGCTGTCAAAGTGGTTCACCAACGTCAAAGGGGAATCCTTATCTCCAACACATTGCGGAAGCCGCCACGCCTTGCAAACTGAAGCCGGTGCCCATTGGCCTGAGAACCGTGACTTCAAGGGCCTGCTTCGATGGCACTGATGATCGTGGTCCCCAGCCTTCGGTTGTGACACTTGACCTGCCGCAGCTGCCATCTGCTTTGGTCGTTCGTTTCTGTGGATCTCCACTGTTGCCATAGCAGTGAAAAAAATACAACAAAGCGTAAAATCCACAGAAAGTAGACCATATAAAAATTGGTTCTGCCTGTTGGCTGTTTTCCATGGCCAATGACTACTGCTGGAAGTTCTACACATTTCAAAGCCACATTTGCCTTTCCACACAGCAGTTCGTCCCGCTCGGTTGATCGCAGAGGTCAAATGGCCCTGGCAGTGCAGCACTACAAGCTCGAGTGCAAGAAACAAGACTGTGAAGATGTATGCGCTTCCGAAAGGTTTACATATAGGATTCATCAGAATTCCCCACATGAATGCCTGCATGGTCCATACATACATCACATAACATGACATAACGACTTACCCCTATAGCTATAATACAACCAGACACAACATACCACACCACAACATGCATACAGGACTGCTTATTACAAGTATATACTTGCTCACCTGCCTGCCTACCTACCTGCCTGCCTGCCTACCTACCGTCCTACATACATGCATGCCATTCAATCATACTCACATGCTCACAAACTTAAATACTCGCATTCTCACATACTCACATTCCACATACTCACATACTCAAATACTCTCATACTCACATGCTTACATACATACTTACAAACTTACAAACTTATTACATACCTACATACCTACATACTTACATACTTACATACATATAAACCTCCATACCTACATACCTACATACCTACATACCGATATACCCACATACCCACATACCTACCTACCTACCTATCCACATACATTCATACGTACATACATATGTACATACGTACATACGTTCATTCATACATTCATTCATACCTTCATTCATACGTTCATTCATACGTTCATACGTTCATACGTTCATACGTTCATACGTATATGCATACAAGCAAAGAGTCACACGTCACATAGATTCACATAGTATGTAGCTACGTATGTACATTACAATCATAGACACTCACGCAGTTGTGTGCTAGTGCATACACTTTGCCTACGATTGCAGACAACTACATACGGTTACATGCATCAGAAAATACAAGGAAATGTCAGACGACTCACTTGATGCCAGCATTCCACTACACTACATTATGTTGCATTGGGTTGCTTTGTAATGCGTTGCATTGCATTGGATTACATTGGAAAACAAAAAGCTAAATCAAAATCAAACGTGCACGCAGGTGTACGTGCACAGATTTGCGGATACAGATCCACAAGGCATTGCAGAGAAGGTCTACAAGAATATAGTGGCAGAGTAGGCAACCCCAAGAAAAACAGGGTGTTGCTACAAAACACAGATTTCGCCAAATCAGGAGATCCATAGTGTACGCCCAAAAGGCTCGAACAGCTTGGGAGATATTGCGTTGGCAGCCCAAATGATAAAATCATAGGCCAACTCAAACAAGCTCCACTGCGCACCGTTCCAATCAATCGAAGACTTGCCATGGCCACCGGCCCAGCCAGGGCAGAGGTGAATGCAATAGTAAAAGAGATCTTAAAAAGGCGGACTCAAAAGCTGTGCACATATCTTCGTGAAACTCCTCTGTTGCAAGAAACTGAATGCTGAATAGTCTCCAGTTGGCCTTCAACTCATGTGTATAAATTGCACTACGCTGAATCCGAACACAGATATGACGAGCGCAAAATGGATGCGTCTTCTTGGGATTCAAGGCCATGATTCTTTTGTCTTTGCCTCATCTCACTTCAAGCAAGTGCCACCTTTTTCACGCTTCAAATGAGATGTGCCCCAGTAGGACTCATCAGCATGCAGAGTGTAGCACGGCTGATTTTGTCTTGGCGACGGTCTAAATATGTGTCTGAATAGGATAAGTCCATAAAGCAAACGTATCACAAAGAGCATGTTTGAACACTACCACGCCCTTGGAATGAGGCTCTACATGGAGCAGGGACCAGAAAAGCCCTGCTCCTCCCCTACCAAGGTAAACCCTACGACCTGTGGTGGTTACAGTATGACATAGGTGGTCTATCAAATGCAATGGAAATAGCATATCGGCGGTACCATAAATGTAGCATATAGCGGATGCATATAGGAGGTATACAACATATCAGAAGTAAAGATTGTAGTAGGGAACATATAGGTAGCAGACATGTGTAACACGTATCATGTAGGTAGCATAGAAATAGTACCAATGGTATCGAAAGATTTTGTAGGGAGTATGAGGGCCTACAGTGTGGGCTCCTGTGTGCAAAGTTCTTCAAGTAGAGAAGCGTAACGGCGTAGGCGGTATGTAGCTACCACAAAGGGTCGGGGGTCGACCGGACCCACCATACCAGTGGGACATACCTTCGAGGGGGGTTAGTGATCCGAAGTGTAGGTAGATAGGTAGATAGATATACGGAATCTCCAGCATTGTTCTTCTGACAAACTGTTCGAATCCGAGAAGCTGTGCTCTCCACATGCAACGCTTCTGAACAAAGCTATCCCCAACTCATGCGATGCTCACCTGATTTCAGGTGTTTTGACTGCAAATCAGAGGCTTGAAGCGAAAGTAAAGACTTGGTTGCGCTGGCAGAAGAAATGCTCACGGGTGGCCACATCATTTCAAGCCCCATGGCCACACTCCAAAAAACTCAGCCACACACTTCCGTCTGGCAGAGATTCCTGGATCGTGTGTGAAACTGAAGAGTAGTCGGAATTAAAGCACGCCAGCTGCCAGTATTGGCAACCTCAGACTACTAAATTCAGGCCTTTTTTGGCATGCTGAGAAGCAGCTTCCCAAAGAAGCACGGGGATCCCAAAGATTTCCCAGCATCAAGCAGTGGACCAATTCAATCAACATCCCTGTTAGGTGCTACCTTCATGATGTGCCAGGCACTTTTATTGACCAAGGTAGCTTTATGAGGGTGTGGATGTCTCTGGTGCCTTAGAGTCTCACTTCTTGTAAAGCTGGGAAGTCACGCATTTTTGACTTAAAAGTACAGCAGCCAAGACAAGACGCGAACAAGACATTGCAGACATGTCAGCTCTTGCTTGTCACAATCGTGAAGCTCAAAGGGCCATGCTCTGTTCGCAATTTCTATGACCAGATTCTCCAAAAAGTCACACATGTTTTCAATGTGTCTTTGTTTAGATGCTTGGCATCATCAGCTCATCATCTGCAATATCTCCGGTCTGCCACTCAGGGTTGCATTGCATCATCACTGCCATCGCTGAATGCGAACTCACCTTCCTGACGGAGGCCATCAGAATGTCGTGTCCACGTGGCCACGGGCCTCGTCAAAATCTCCTATTACAATTCATGCACTTATAAACTTTATTGCGAAGTATGTCTTAAGATGCTTTTGTCTATGGTTGGAAAGATCTTCCCAACTCAAACACGGTGCAACAATGCGCAAGCGGTCTTAAATGATCTCTCGAAACAAGAATGAGAACATGAAATACAAATGAGATCTTTCATATGAAATACAGGAAGACAGTACTTAGTGCACCATTCACAGAGATGAGATCTGTCGGTTCCATGCAATCTTGGCTTCAAAACAGTGGATTCAGCTCTGGATTCTGGAGCACCCCCGCCATGGCCTGGAGGCTGGAGCCCATATCGCTGCTGCGACCCTTGGAGTCTTCCGACGCGGAGTCCTGGTGCTGCATTCAGACTTTTGATGGTGGCAAGTGGTTTATTATGGATGATGGTGGTTTATTTTGCATGATTATATAATTCAGTGATGGAAAAAAAAATACGATGGTTACTTCTGTTGCTCTGCCTTTTCTCCTTCTCCTTTTTCTTCCCCTCCTTCTCTTTCTCCTTCTCCTCTTCGTCCTTCTTCTTCCTCTTCCTCTTGGTCTTCATCCTGCAATTTCTTGCGTTTCTTCTTTACGTCGTCTGCTTGGCTCTGTTGGGAATGTGCTGTTCTGGACGTCCTTGTTCCTCTTCTCGTCTTTTCTTCGCAATGTAACAAGTAACAAGTGCCGATGTTTCTTTTCTCATGAGTTGAGTTTGTTTGTGCAATTATTGTCGTTGTTGTTGGTGGTGTCGTTGTCGTTGTTGTTGGTGTCGTTGCTGTTGTTGTTGTTGTTGTTGTTGTTGTTGTTGTTGTCGTCCTCGTCTTGTCATGTTGGCTGGGCTGATGGAGCGGCGTCTCCAATTTCTTTGAAGCCCGAGACTCTGCTGTTGATATGTGAACTGATTGTTGGTGCTCAGTGTTGGCCATGCAGTGGGCGATTGAATTCGTCCAACCAGTCTTGAAATGCTGTGGCAGAAGGAGCATAGACGCACAAAGAATGAGACATGCCGTTTTGATTACCAGTTGGTCAGTTGGGTGATTGCCGGTGATTGCTTGGAAAGTGTGGCGAGTCTTGACCTTTCCGGACCTTTCCATATCTAGCAACCGCTGAAGTAGAGCACGTCACTGACAAGCTACCTCTAAAGCTACGTCTAGTGTCTTCAATTCATCTGAAACTTGAGGTCCAGGAAGTGGTGAACAAAAACTATGAAACTTGAGAATTGCAAATGTTTTTCATACCATCATGATGCATCATGAGCAGCTACTGAGCCCCTCAAGACCGTTTCGAGGATGTTTGACGAGAAAAATCGAGGTGGCCAAGGCCCTCTTCTTAGCCACTTGGGTAGCTGCGGCCAGCTTTTGTGAAATGGATGGTGTCGAATGACGGGGAAGGTATGGGAAGTGGTGATGATAAGTGATGGAAATGGTCTAGATGGTGGATGAGGCTGAAGATGCTGTGTGTATGTGTGAAAAAATGATTGTCGTTTTTATTGTGATTGTGGTCGTGTTGATGATCACGAGATGGCGGTGATGTGGGATGATGGATGACGACAAATACTGGCACTGGTAATGATGATTTTGTTCGATTACAGGAACTGTTGGCAAATCAAAGTGACAAGGAGGAACCGAGAATCGAGCCACAAAAGGTGCCACGAATGGCCTTTGCAAGTCATCCGAACAGCAACAGGAACTCAGCTGACGTTCGCTTTGATTTATGAAGGGCGATAAAAAGAGCATACCCAGAGTAGCCAAAGTAAGCAAAAAGCAACGCTTAGCCTGTCACGTCTTTAAGTTTGGCATCGCATGTGAATCAATCAAGAAAAAGTACATCGATACTGTTTACCCTGCAGTAGTTCATGGGTCGGATGTCTCACCATCGGGATCCAGACCTGTTTTCAACAAATGACCCAACGAACCAGTTGCTCTTTGTATGTCACCAAATTGTTGTTGTAGATCCTTCCCCAAGATTGCTAACCACCAACAACCCGCCAACCGGTGCCATCAACGGACGTAGCGGGGTCCTGCGACAGCTGGACGTCACTGTCAGAGTCGGGACCTCCTTGGGCACTCCGACGGCTCTTGGTGACGTTCCCTGGACGACAGCTCAGATTGTCCACGTGGGGAGCACTGGTGACAACCCATTGCAGTCAGCAAGGCACCAGCAATGACTGGATGGTGATGCCACCCAAGAAGAACAAGCAACTATGAACCCATGTAGTACAAATAGCAACCACAACTTCGTTGATACATATTCCAGCAAAGGTTTGTGACAGCAACAATTGCCTCACATATGGAATGTGAGCACACTGGAGAAACATCTTTTCTCTGTCTGATATGTTGCGATTTGGATCCTGAGTCTTATTGTTCTTCTTGAATCTTCTTGAAGTCAAAGCCTGAGGTGACTTTATGATCTACAAAGTGCAAGATGATCTGAGCCCGGCAACACTTTTGAGGCCCAACAGCACACGAATAATTGAACTACAATACAAACGCGCAGGCCTATGAAAAGAATTCGATTCTTCTCAAGGTCGAGGAAGAAGTAGTGGAAGGACCTGCCAGCGCCAGATCCCAAGCTCTCTGCAAAGCTAAGTCACTGCACTGATCCCTGGGAAAATGTGAAAATGTGCTGTTTGATTTATCAGATGATATAGTACACAAATTGTTGGCTCCAGACATCTCCCGAAATAAATAGATACTCATAGCATTTCGTAGTCTCTCATGACTTTCTCCAATACCCCTCCATTGAGTTCGTGACATCAGGGCATGGTCAGTAGGCCCAAAGCTGCCAGTCCTCAAGGCTATGCAAGCTTCATCATATCTGTGGGGACCAAATACTCACGTTTCGATTCCATGTTCCAAGCAAAACGACTCAGTAAATTTGGGTCCACATCAAGCAAAGCAAATTTCCGAAGCAAAATAACTCAGTACCCAACGCTGGTCGGAAAGCAAACACTTCGCATTTGATGATGTCAATTGCTTCTTGCACTGCCTACAGGAAGCAATTGACAACCACTGTTCACCAGTCATCCAAAGATCCATTGGACGACAACTGCCAGTTTCCATGCGTCAGCGTGCATTGAAAAGTGCCCTAGCTGGCCGTTTATCAGTGCCCACAAAATCCACAAGTCAAACCTACGCTCAGCGAGAAAAAAAGTAGCACACAGCTGGCGCCTCCCAGAATTCAGCCAGAAAGCCAGAGTGGACACGGTCCACCTTGATCCAAAAATCTGCTTTCAGGGCCACTGGTCATTGCAACCAACTCATTAGCCATGCCCAGTCTTGGCCCCAGGCTATCTGTACAAGGCTATGGTTAATGGAGGTCACCTCAGTGCTTCGCCCAATGGGGGTCTACAGGACCGTGATCCAAGAGCTTCAAACCAGCTTGACTGAGCAGCTCAATTTGGGAATCCAGGAGATACAAGAGATACAAGAGATTCAAGAGTACCCAAAACGATCCTTTCAGTGGGACATCA
Source organism: Symbiodinium kawagutii (assembly GCA_009767595.1). Lineage (NCBI taxonomy): Eukaryota > Dinophyceae > Suessiales > Symbiodiniaceae > Symbiodinium > Symbiodinium kawagutii. The sequence goes on along the minus strand of VSDK01001892.1, from coordinate 19,138 downwards.
CCAAGTTGCCACGGCATGCTTGTCTGCACAACGCTCAAAGTCCATGGGGTACAAGTGGTTGCAGTCGTAGTCGACATACAGCAACGACCTTTGCAGAGTTGTCGCAATGGCAGTCATCTGAGTCTCTCAAAATGGACATCTTCACATCTTCAAACTCGCAATCCCTGAGGCTTCTGCATTAGCGCCCTCAGATTTGACAGCAGCATCCTCGGGCTGTGGCAATGTGGCAGGTGCTCAATAATTACTACCCTCAAAAAAACTAAACAGCTCAAAGCTAAGGTTTTGGAGACCTTGATTCTTGACGCCACTCCGGCTGGCTAAATTGGGATGTGCTAGAACTTGCGAATACCCTGGAGGCGGCTTGACTTGCGCCAAGAAAACACAGTGTCACTTATGAATTGGACGGGTGATTCGTGGCCCTACGTCCCAGCACTCTCCCAGGACCATTCGGCCAAGGGCATAAGAGCACCGAAGAACTCGCTGACTGAGGATACAATCTACGACTTGGATCCAGCACACCCCCTGTTGACAACAATCGCGCAGTACGCACGAAAAACCGCCTTTGGTCCCTACGTGCCACCTTCAACCGTAGTGCACAGGACCGAAAGTCTTCGAGCGACACACTGAAAAGCACACCGTGCAAGAAATTGCTCCACATGCATCTAGACACCACTTTCTGGATTCCAGAAACGGTCCACGACGAAAGTCTTCGACTTTACATGTTCAGAAGTGAGAAGTGTAGAGGCAAATTTTGCCAAAAATTGATTCCGGCATGAAAACCTGCAAAGCTTCTTTACGCTGGAAATGAATAACATTGAAAAAAGCGTAAGAGCATTGTCAGACAGGCAGGCATGTCAAGTCATGACCATTCATTGCATAAATTCATTTCAAGTGCATACATGTGCGGAGCAGTGCTTGACTTTGATCTGTTAATGCAGTAGTTTTCCACTGGGTCTCTTGATACGTGATCAACGACACATAGCATGATCCCATCTACCAAGCAGAAAAATATCAGTGTGCTTGTAACCCCATATGCCCCACAGTGCTATCCACGCGCATATGCAACAGATATGCAACCACATAGTCACTATAGTCCAAATTTTTTGGGCCCAGCGCCCACGGGGCCCTGCTTTCCTTTCAATCCAAGGTTCTGCGATGCTTCACTGGACAGCGGGCCCAGGGCAGATTCTGTTAAGCTCTCGGGGCACCGAAGCTGCATCTCGTGCAATTGACCCTGAGGGCCGGTAGGGAAGTGAAGATGACACACAACCGTGACACAACTGTGACAGAACATGATCAGTTTCATGAATACTCGAGGCATATTGTGATGGCTGTGATTTACTTAAGAACTCAACATACACAATGCCTCTTTCTTTCCGCTTTCCTCAACTGTACATCACTTTCGCATGCTACTCTGCGCAATGTGTCTCAAGATCTTGCCCAGGAGAGGGGGGAGAGAACCACCGCAGCAGCAGTCAAGTTTGAGCTCTTCCTCTCTCTAGCCTTCTCCAACTGAAGGTTTCGCATCTCCAAGGATTATTCCAGTTGTTCCATGTTTTTCCATGTTTGTCGTATCTTTCTATTTGTTTCGGTTTGCGCGAAACTAACCTGGGCAAAAGCATCAGAAAATCTCAGGGCTAGGGGAGCCGTCAGGTCCAGGAGAGCCGCTGTTTTAATGACCAGGCGGTGAGTTGATAGCAGTGGGAGTGGGAAGGGGCGAAGAATGGTTGGGAAGTTGGTTGGGGGAAGCTTCAACATTAGGCAATGCCGGGAGCTGAGATTGCAAAGCTGCCCAAAGAACCAAAAAGTTCACGGAGCTACTGAGACACGCAAGGTACACACGCATGGTACACATACAAATACGTATCAAACACCACATACACATACCACAAACGATGCACAAGAACAAATCACATACATACCATCCTACAAAACATAAGTGTATGTGTGTGTGTGTGTGCATGTCTGTGTGCAGGTCTAGTGATCACACATCTTGACACCCAAACTTGGGTGCCCTGACATATCTTGCACATCTTGAGCTTAGCAGTGCCCGTTGTGCAATGTCAGAGACTAGGAAACAATGAGCTCAGCACCACTGTCAATTTCTTCTTCGAGCAGGCAAACAGCTCTACGCGCCCCTGGAAGAAGTGAGGGCAATCAATTTGGACGTCGAAGTGACAGGATGCCAGTTGGTGCCTACAAAATATCCTTCCAAGTGAAACACGTAGAATTGAAATTTATAATTTTGAATCCTAAGCACCACCATTTTTTCGAAAACACTTTCTTTTCATGTTCGACCGGTCACCCCAATGCAAATGCAGAAGGCATTGACAGCTGGTTTCCAGATCCAACCTCGCAAATAGGATCAAGATCACATTGGAGGACATGTTTGTCGATCACTTCAGGTATCTATGCACGAACGATGCGATCCCTACCTTTACACTTCTATGGTGAGGGGTGTGCTGGGATGCAAGCAAGGTCACCTTGTAAAGTCCTTGAAGATTAGTTTCTATTCACCAGGTGGGGTTGGGGGAAGAAGATCGGCAGGACAAAGACCACAACTTCACTCGAACAAAGGGAGCACGACTCAGTCTTCGTGCCTTGATGATGCGATCCCCTGCGTCCACAATCTTCAGCATCGCACCTGTGAGACGCTGAATCGGCTCAGTGATGCTTGGTGCAAACGTATCCCCATGTGTCCCCGACATCCTTCACCCAGGTGCCCCAGCTGAGCTGCGTGAGCTGCGGAGATTCGATGAAGCCGCCGTCTCGGAAGGCCTCAGCTCCGCGTGGTGAGCTTCTCAGCTCCGAGTGGGCAAACCACTTGGAAATGGCCAACAAACAGATAATAGGAGATGTTTAAAATTTGTAACAATGTGAACATGAATAGGTATAAATTGACCACCTCAGTGAACAAAAACAAAGACTTTCTTCTCAAGTGACCACCTCTTTCTTCACCTCAGATTTTCTATCACTTTGACCAAGTCTGTTGACAATGAGCCGTTTACTGTATCCTTAATATTAAGTTCAGTGACGTAATTTCAATCACCAAATTACCACTACTCTGCCACCAGTCACAGGTTGTGGCATTCAAGTTCCGACAGGACAGGTCATCGACTTGGCACATTACAAGTTCTAGGTCCACACACCCCGCCACTGCTGGATCGCGTTCGGAACTGATCCTGCCGCTGTGGTGACTTGAAAATTCCATGCCAGACAATGAATCATCCTACACGAAGGTACAAATATGGAAGCTTACGCGTAGAAATACCACGATTCTGCAGTTTCACAGTCAAGGTGATACCCATGCCGATGGTGATCGCGAATTTCCGGCTCCGTTCTGCTTCCCTTCGGAGACATCATGGAGACTACATGCATGTTATGTTTGTAACAGCTACCAGTATAAGAGAGGCGTTTGTGTTCTTCTTTCATCTCACCAACCTCCGTGGCAATTGGATCCTAAATGCCAGGCCTGCATATAGACCAAGGCCGTCTCATGCTGGAGCGGTGGGCTCTGCTTTGGTTGCAACCTGAATTAAAATGTCCCCATGACAAAACAAACGAGCATTTCATCTGCATGAAATCTTCCAGCTTGGGTCAGTAGGCTTGTGTTGGTACTACACAGTACTACTTTCTCGTTCCGGTTTCCTGATGTTCTGCTTGTTTCTATCTTCAAGTCGTATCCCTTCCTTGTGTACTTCGCATGCCCACCACCTCCAAGACCGCGATTGACAGATTTATGGTCGCTAACAAGCGATACCCAGTGATATCTCATCCTACATGCTTGACCAATGTTGTTGCCTGATCGCAAATCTCTGGGGGGTTCTGTTCATGACTGAATTCAAGAATAGCATGAAATGAGCTGCCCCATCGCTTTAGTGTGTTTGCCTGTGCAACTCATATGTTGAACATCCAAAAAGATCAAAAAACAGAAAGAGTCGGAGAAAAACTAGGAGAAACACTAGGAGATGTTATATATGAGTATTTCTGAGTGGTCTATGACAGGTTGAGAATCTGCGGCTGGGTATTGGCAGGCCGGACCCATCCTCCCTGAGGCTTTCGCAACGGACTTGTACCTCCACCATAGCCGCGGGGCAGTGGCTGGCCTCCTTCAGTGCTCTGAAACAAGGCCAGGGGGGTTTGAACCCAGCCCCTAATCCTGCGGCCATACCGATCTTGATCATTGGCATCCAGCCACTGGATTCCCCAATCTTGACAAACCCTCGTACTACAGCTAAGCCGTTCCATGGATGATGAACCAACATGCAGCACTGCCAAGGTGCATTGGATTGCTTGTCAGGATCTGTGCTACGAATAGTTATGGACAAATGTGAACGCTCCGCCACAGTCAGTCCTAACATGAATACATTTCACGATCGGTTCGCCTGATTCATCAGCGGACATCTCCATTAGCCAACCTTTAATCGACAACTGAATGAGCATCCTGGTGACCATCCCCTATTGCAATGCTTGGAGTACCTCAGAAGAGAGAAAACGAAAGCCAGCATTGCCCTCTGTCACCTCCTGGACCCTGAAGCTCTTATTGGATTCCAAGAGTGTAGCTCTCAGCCTATCTATCCCTCCACCTGTCGTAGGTCTCTATGTTAAACGGATAGTGATAGTGCTCCCAAATGGGAGCCATTACACACAGTTTGTTGTCTTTCTTCGTACCTATCGATGCGTTTGTCTATCCATCCATCAATAAGTTTTGTGTACTCAGGAGCAGCGACTATGTTCCCAAATCGGAGCCATTGAAGAAAGTTCTGTCTATCTATCTGTCTGTCTGTCTATCTATCTGTCGCAGCTCTCTAATTAAAAACTGGTAGTAGTAGTGGTCCCAAATCAGAGCCATTGCGCAGAAGTTGTTTGTCTATGTTTGTACCTAACCATGAATTTGTCTTTCTATGGATCGGTTTATGCGCTCGAAGACCAGCAATTATGGTCAAGAATAGCATACGAACCATCATGATCAACTATTACCAACTACTGTCAACCATCTATCAACCATAATGAACATATATTAAGCCTTATGTCCCATCATTCCCAACCATGTGAACACATGAGAAAACAGCGGGAGCTCCTGGCCATGGCGGAGCCGAGTCGACCAGCAAGGCGCCCTGGCAGCGCGTCCAGCAACACCACGTCGTCGGTCAGCCCACACCATAGGGAAACCACCAGTTTTAGACCAGTTCAATAGGCAAAAATGGGGAAACTACCAGTTTATACCAGTTTATACCAGTTTATACCAGTTTTAATCTAGTGGTTTATACCAGTGCACCAGTGTTGAAAATCCAGTTCTAATCTAGGCAAACCAGTGGTGTGCTAGCAGTGGTAGTTCCTATTTTCCAGTGTTGAAAATGGAAAAACCACCAGTTCTGATCTAGGGAAAGATGGTGAGCCAGTTGACAACCGAGCGATTCCCAAGTCCAGGTATCAGTGAGGTAAGACAAAAGCTGCGAAGAAAGAAATTGAAATCGCCACGAAGCTCAAGACATTGAAGCTACAAACTCGGCGAAACAAGTGTCGCACCTCCTTGCTAGGCCCGTTCCCTGGCAGAAATCTGTAGAATTCACTGAGGTCGACATGGGAAGTGTCTGGGAGTTTTCTAGACACCCAAAGGTGGACCAATCGACCATGATCCCTACAAAATGGTTGTGTTTACGAGGAACACTTCTGATTTGGGGAATGGTGATTCGACTACAGCTCCATATCACCAATGAACAATAGTTGAAGAATTACCTGGTTTACCTTGGTGTGCATGATGTTCGTTTCATACCTGAGGTATGATTGCTGCCAATGAAAACAGGAGGTGAAGACTCAGGTTCCAGAGTTGTCAACCGCCCCTGGACAGTTTGGAATGTGGATCATACAAGATGTGACGTCTAGCTTAGATGTGTGACTGTGGATCTGCACACCTTTATGCCTAGGTGTTGTCGTCCACCCCTCCGCAAACAATTTGTGTCACAGCAGCTGAGTAGGGAAAATGCGACCCCACCCAAATGTTTGCCGAGGTGGGGTGGGTGTGGGGTGATGGATCTTTACCTTTGTGAAGCAACACGATGATGGGCTTGACATGGGACATGTGCTGTGCCCTGCCCCAGGTCTTGGATTGCCGGAAGGCATTTAGATTTGGCACTTGTGCTAGAGAGATCAAGACTCACCCAGCTGCCGCAATCCAAGACATGATTTGCATAAGCATATTTTTTGTGCATGGGCAAAATCCAGGAAATGATTTGAATATGGAGGAATTTGAAGGATGTGATTCTCACATGTCTAGAGTCTAGAGATGTTTGGAGATGTCTAGAGACGTCTAGAGACGTCTAGAGATGTCTAGAGATGTCTAGAGATGTCTAGAGATGTCTAGAGATGTCTAGAGATGTCTAGTGTCTAGAGATGTCTAGAGATGTCTAGAGTCTAGACAGCGTTAGAAATACAGCGTAATCTGGGTATGTCTCCAACAGCGGCCTGAGGGAAGAGGCGGCAGCCGGGATGACGACGTCGAAGACATCTCAGGCACTGCACCTGCGCTTGTGTGCAATCATCGATGGGTCAAACGCTGTGTTTCTGGAGTGTGGGAATCGCATGGCTGGGCATAGCTGTACAGCAAGTGACCGTGGACCATTGATGACAATTGAGCTCAGCTTTCTTGAATTTGAGTACATGAAAAAGTCAATGGCCACATCAGTCGGTAGTTATCTCACTGAAAAGCGACACAATGAGAGAATGCTGTGCGCATCAACTCAGTTCCTTGCGGTCATGGACAAAGCACCAATCGATCGTCAAGGATCAATCGACGCAAATGTTCAATTGACAGATGGTCAGGTGGTGTCAATTGTGTCAACTGCAAACAATGTTGAAACTATAAAACTGTCCCTTTTCAATTTCACCCTATCTTCCCAGTTTCTCCCGAATCACATACATGAAGCCTCCAAAATCACATGCATGAAGCCTGTCATTCACCAGGTCATCAGGGCAAACCAAATCTTACACTAAGCTATTTCGCTGTTCAAGTTCAAGCTGTGTCTGCCCATTGAGCCAATTGAGCACACAAGTCATCCCACTCTGAAGATTTTCAGGTTTCGCTTCCACCGTCACTGACAGGTTTCGCTTGATTCGAAGTGACACCGATCTGCCATCATTTTAAGACGTGCTCCTCGCCGCCCGGGTAAAGAAAGTGATGTCCGTCCTAAAACGGTGGAGTCCGACTGTTCGGAAGAAATCGTCGAGCGCCGCCACCTCGCAAGTGTCAGTTCTGAAGTTGGGAAGTGCCACCGTCCAGTGTCTGGACCTCACTGAATCATTCTCTGGGGGTGTGTATTTAGTGTATTTGGGCTCATTTTGCTTCCAAAAAAAACTGGCAGGAAAGCAAGTTGCGCAGGCATTTCCGGTTCTGGTTTCCGTGTCCTGGACCTGGGCCACTTCCGAAACTGCACGGAGTTGGGCGGCGCACTGTGACGCTAAGTCGCTGAGCTCATGGAGATTTCTGGAACCACTGTGAGTTCCTTCTCGCCGCAACAATGAAAAAAAGCAGAGAATGACTGTAAGTCAGGTAGGTACAGCATTGTGATGGGTTCCTTTGATATTCTTCCAACAGCCAAAAGCTCAAGCGATCTGACATTATTCCGCAGGTGGGAAATTGGAGCAACTGAAATGGCTCCAAAGTACCCGTCAAAACGGCCATCGGGAGTCGTGAGGCCTGTCTTGAGCTGGACTTGTAAGCTACAACGTTTGGCCAGGTACATTTCACAATCCTGACGCGATCACCCGAATTCCATGCGGGAAGGGCATGAAACACAAATGATGCTAAGGCACTTCGAATTCGAATTCTGTAGCTCGCTGGTATCCTTATCAATTTGTGAACCTTTCCCATGGGCAAGTCACTGCATCTGTCAGTCTTAGCCAGGATGAAGCTGAGCCTTTTGCTCAGTCTAGCGATGTGAAAACTCTGGAAGAATTGCACAGCCCCATTCGACAAACAACATCAAGTCAATCGACTGATGGGAATGCACTGGGATCTAAAAAGACTGCGATTAGACAAAGTGCGAGGCGTGCAAAGGATCGTACTCGTGTACTAAGTCTTGCCTAGGTTGATGCGAATAAACCATGTCGGGCAGCATAGATCATCAACCTTTGAGGGCAAACTGGATTGGACCACTCTACCTCCTAAGCACCACAGCCAGTAGTCAGCATCTGTGGTCCTTGGAAGCACAGCAAGTCGAAAGTTTCGTCTCAGGTTTAGCAATTGGGCTCCACCCAGACGGATCCAATGCTAGGCTTGGCACAGTGAAAGCTGAAGGTAGAAACACCGTAGCAATTACTGCATGCGAACAACTTCACAAGAACAACGAAATACGAACAGGCCATAAGTATCCATAAGTTCTGATGGACTGGTCCATGGAAAAATGCAGAAGTGCTTGAAATGAGGGGGCACCAAGACTCAAACTTTTTTCAACAATTTCATTTTATTCATCAAGGGAAAATTAATGAAAATTACTTCCTTAGAGTGATCCCCACCCGTGACATACTTTCTGGTAATTCTGACACTCTTTGTGGCATTCTAACATTTCTGCTGCTGCCACATGTGATGACAAAACCCACCACAAACAAGGAGCATCCAGCTCGTTCACTGTGTCTGTAGACCTGAACTCTGCCCCAGAAAGATACAATATACGTACGAGTTGTCCAAAAATGCTGTCCAGCTAAGTCAGCTAAGTCAAACAATAGCTGTCATTGGACCAATTCTGTTTCCATCAAACCCAGCAACTCTTGTCCATTCTCTCCAGTGAAATATGGTCATGCGTAGAAGATTCAGCTGGACAGCATCATCAAAACTGGACCCTGGGCATTTCAATCATGCCTGCAGCTATGCTCTCTTGGCCACAGGACTTATGGATCCACGGTTGCCAGGATGATGCTAGCGTGACTAGTCACCATCTCAAGCAATATAAGAAATCATTTGAGAAATCCATCTTTGCTCAATCTCAGCTCCATTTCAAAGGCCACGCAATCATTCCAAGGACCTCCCTAAACAATGCAACTGTATAACAACTGGGTGAGTAAGGGAGTGGCTAGTAAGGATTAGTTGCTACAAACACTTGGGCTGATTGTGGCAGGAGTTGATAGCCTCACTCGTCCCTGATTCGCGATGCAGTTTGCACCGTGATCAGAGAGGGAAGATCCGAGTGCTGCTGGAGGTATCCATGAACTCTGCTGACCATCACGAGAAGTGGATGGTGATCTAACCCTGCTTCCCACTCATCCCGGGCTACAATCAACAAGTGCAGTAACAAACAGAGGCACTGCAACCAACTGGCCTGGCCGATGTACAAGTAAAAAGAACTGAGGTTCATGGTAACTCAAATTGTTACAGAACTGCAAATAATTCTGAACAAAGTATGCAGCATCACGGGTTATTGCTTTGATGCAAAGTTTGTCCCTGCAAATACGATGGTTTGCCTGCAAGTTGGATCATTTCATGTCGCGCATTTCTTTCAAAGTCACACAACCGTTCCCAGAAGCAGCGCGTTACACCTACAGCTATGGGCAATTACCACTCATCCAAAAATGGATGGATGAACATCCCAATAAAGGCTAGTTTGTTCGTGTTTAGGATTGCTAGCAGGGATGCAGGACTTGTCCCATGACCATGCCAGTTTACACCCAAGCAGCTATCAGAGATTGTGCTCTGTCCTTGCATACACGGCAGTGGCACGATACGATTCTTGCACACAACAACAGATACAAGATCTGCTTCATCGTATCATGTGTCACACGCAATGGTTTTGTACCCCTGACAATTATTTGATTGCTAATTCTCAGGAGTATGAAAGGGTGTTTAATACCCACTTTGACAACCAACTTCTTGACTCCTGCCTCAATTTCACACACTTCAATAAGCTTTAATATGGCCTTGCTTCACTTATGCTTGTTTTCCCTGTGTCTTGCTTCCTTTCAGTTCACTTCAGAAGATTCAACAGTCCATCCAAGGAAATTCCAGTAGGATATGATACTTTAATACTCAGCATTGCCTTGCACACGAACTAACCACTGTAGCATTGCCTTGACTTTTCACGTTTCTACCATCGAACCAAACAAAACAAAGAGGTCTCGGGATCCTCCAGCAGTAGGCTGCACGAGCAGTTTCAACGTTACATGCCATCCAAACTGATGAACAGGCAGGGACATGCATTGAACGTTGAATGAGTTCACTTTTGCGACAGCTCCTTGTTTCCAAGTTTCTCGGCCAGAAAATCTCCCAAATATGTTTTTTGATATCAAGCGGACCATTGAGATTTAAGCTTTCCAAGTTTTGCCGCACAAATCATGTCCCATCGGCCGCACTAAAAGACCCGTCCCATCTCTCACTTTCTCGTCGAGTCAGACTCTGCCTGCGCAGAGTCATGGAATCTTTACACTTGCGTCAGTTATCTTCAGTTCAGTATGTTCAGTGTTTATAAGCACGTTTCAACAACAGATATGGCTGTGGCAATCTGATGCTTCAATACTCAGAAGATCTTTTCAAGATTTCACAGCAAACACAAACATCTGACTGAAAACTAGTGAGCATCATGTATCAAGTTGATCAGCACCACGAGTATACAGCACGCAAAACACTGACACTGATATCACAGATTCTTTTCCTCGGTGGATTCAAAGTGACCCCATGTGACCCCACTGAATCTGGTGCCTTGTGGACCCCAACCAACACGGGCGGCGAAGCGCCTTCAAGACTGCGTCCATCCAGAGATGTTGGCCAAAACCAAAGGCCTTCGCTGCTTCATCTTGGCGTTGTTCACAGCAGTCTTCTCGTAGTGAGCCAAGTTGGCCTGCCAGGTGGTGTGACACTGCCAGGTCGCTGGGCTCCAAGGAAAGCGTCAAAAATCCAATCGTGGGGTAGCCATGTCCAGCAAAAGTAAAATTCATCCCTCAACATACCTTTCAGAAACGTTTCACATCCTTTCACCGCATGCAAGAATCTCCCAGGATTGAAAGCTCGACGCCAGAACCAGGTCGTGGACAAATCCAACTTCCACGGATCTTTGGGATCAAATGTCAAAAGGATTTCAACGTTCACATTCTAAGGGCTCCCTATTTCAGCGCAGGGGCGTAATTCGTTCTCATCTGCGGGTTTGCTACTTTTGTTGAGAAACCTCTTCGGCCCCCAGTACATTGGCACAGGATTCCTTGGTGAAATGGTCTCATGTCATCAATGCGCAAATCTTGCAAGTACACGAGCTTTATTGATTGGATTGCCGTACAAGTCTTTCAGAGGACTCACAGGACATAATACAAGAATACTTTGAGGAATCCTGGCATCAACTGCCCCAATCAGGTCATATCAAGTCCGGTTCTGGCAATTGGTTTCTTCGGTGACAGTGAAAGGGTGGTTTCCAGTGCTGTACCTTCAGTGATAAACCGCAACCAAAAGTTTGTCAATTGATGGCGAGTGGCTGATTGGACAAAATTCTAACCTCAGAGCTCACAGTAACTACAACATAGATGGGTGGATGTATCAAGATGTTATGCTGCAACCCTTACCAATCTTTCTCTGAAGGAACCATCCCAGGCTGCCTCAAGACCCTGAAGATGAGCAGCAGAGACGGCTGCCACCTTCCCAGACGTCTTGCGGTGACCTCGTCTCATTGCCAAAACGGCAGTGGCATGCTACGTTTGCTCTTCTTGTGCTGACTGCCGGCCAAAACAGCGAATGGGTAACATGTTAATCTTGAAACATGTTGAAACATTAAAAAAAAATGTCAGTACGAGCATAAACATGTGAATGCGAGCTTGAACATATTCCAAGGCACGCTTGAAGCGGTAGTTGTCAAAGGCTTTGATACACTTTGCGGCAAACTCATGGCTCTTGAAGTTCACGAAAGCATAGCCCACGTTGGACATGGTGCCCTTGTCCAGTGGACTGTAGAGGAAGTCAAAGGTACCTTCGAAGCCCAGATCCTTCAACTCCTCGTTCAATTCCCGCTGGGTGTAGCGATTTGGGATGTTGCGGATCCTCAAAGGACAGAGCTCAGCTCAAGAGCTAAGCATCAAACCAGCTTCGAAGACATTGCCGCAAAATTGAGAAATTCGAATGCCTCTGAATACCTGAAACTGAGAAAGCTGTCAAGTGCCTGAGTGAGACTGGGGCTCGCACATCAAAGTGGTCACTTCCTGCTG
>VSDK01001885.1:551285-598451 GCA_009767595.1 Symbiodinium kawagutii | reverse complement strand
TGTCCATATTGTCGGAAGTTAGACTTCTAAACTTCCTTCGATTACCATATATAACCAGTTATTCACTATTATCAACCACTAGTTAACCACCAACCAATTATTGCTGATCCTTGTACAGTTCTATCATGGAAGCCATGAGTACTTCAACCACCCGGGATTTGATTGGTGATCCTGCGAGTTGATGGCCAGATCGGTGGCGATATGGCGAGCTGGGTCAAGCAGGTAATCAACGAATAAGGGGAGATGATAAGCAACAATAGTAGGGAAAACAATGGTTAATGATAGGGGAACCTAGGGGACAGCAATCTCTACCAGAAACCAGCTAGGATCACTTTGGTAATATTTTGGGCGTTGGCCTGGTAAAGGCTTCAGAAATAACCTGAGCACTCAATCCTTTCGGACATGGATGCATCCTGGTGAACAGCCCCGCCTGTTTCGGGTACACCGGAGGCTATGGCTTGGGCATGAGCGTTTTCGGGTCCAAGTATGATTGGCAGCTCGACGGCCGCGGTGGATCCAGCACAGCAACGAGCGAACTAAGGTAACTCACTGCCGATCAAATGGTTACAGTAACTAAGGTAGGGGTTACTAAATAAACATCAAATGAATTTAGTAACTAATGTTAACAAACAGTAACTGAGCAACTCACTGCCTTAATGGTTACTAAATGGTTACTCAGTTTGCAAACTAAATGGTTTCTAACTAATGGTTACGGGTAACTAATGGTAGTTGCCTACCTTTTTTAATGTTGACCAGCATTAGTATCATTAGTGGCTTAATGCGAACCAACTAATGCTTACAGCTATATATGATCAAATGCTCTGGAAAAATTCCAAAAATGGTGGTGTTCTTGTTCACTTGGATGCATCCGCGGTCTTCTCAGGTTCACCCAAATCCTGAGAGTAGTGTGGCTGGGGCTTGTGGCTGTTGTCATCATCTTGGGTCAGTACTTCCAAGAAGTTGGTAGACTCCGTATTGACTATTCTTATGTGCTGTTGCTGTTGTTCTTGTCGCTGCTTGTTGTTTGATAATTGTTCTTTTTGTGGTCGTTGTTGTCGTTTTCCTTGCCATCGGCCTTGCCATCACCCGGTTTCTTATTTTGCTTCTCTCCCGTCTTTTTTATTTTTGATTGGTTGCTTGGTTGGTTGCTTGTTGGTGAGTTGGTTTTCTTTGCTTGCTTGGTTGTTGGTTGATTGGGTGAATTGTGCCTTTCTTTATTTAATTTGATTGTTTGTGTCCATTGCGTTTTTGTTTGTATTTTGTTTGCTTCACCTTTGCTTGTGTTTTTGGTACTGGCACAGTTGTGTTGCCGTTATGTCACTGCCGCTGTTGCTGTCGTTGGTGCTTTGTTGCTGTTGGTGCTTTGTTTGTTGCTGCTCTTATCATAGTAGTAGTTGTTGTTTTTGTTCTTGTTGTTGTTGCTTTTCGTTGCTGATCGTTTATTTGCTTGTTTCATTCTTTGTGCATGTGTGTGTGTGCTACGGTTGTTTTGTTCACAGTTGTTGTGGTTGCTGTTGTTTTTGGTTGCGGAGACAGGCAGTTGCAGTGTTTAGCTGTTTTTTGTTGCTGTCCCTTTGTTCCTCATTTGTTGTCGTGGTTGTTGTTGTTGTTGCTGTTGCTGTTGCTGTTGTTGTTGCTTTCGCTCCTGTTCCTGCTGCGGTTGGTACTGCCGTTTCCGCTGCTACTCCTGGTTTGCTGGTGTTCCTGCTGCTATTTCTGTTTGTTGTTTTCTTCTTTCTTTGTTTCCTCTTCTGATTTGTCTTCGTGTTGCTTTTCTTATTATTGATCTCCTTCCCTTCCTTCTTATGTTTCGTCACGGCACTGTTGCTGTTGCCTTGGTTTTGATTTCTATTTCATTATTCCATATGATTATAAGTTTCTACAATTTTTTACATATATGTTTGCATTTCGTATCGCAATCGCTGGTCCTCAGAAAATCTTATCATGTCTTGTCGCAAGACGAGTTACACGCATTGACCTTTTTCCCAAGCAGTTGAGTTCGAAGCGGTGCGGTTTGAGAGCAGCTCAGCGTTTTAAACCGAGCCGAAACAATGTTGAAATGTCGCATTTCGGAGATTGTTTTGGCTGCAAGACTGCAGGGTGCCCATGATATCTTGCACTTGACTTGCGGCCTCTGATTTGCCCGTTTTCGCATGTGGATCAAGAGAGAAAGGAATTTGTATATGTGGATATTAATGTATCTAATCATTTGTGTGCGTGTTTATGCATGTTTGTGTGTCACGTATGTATTTAGCCCGGGCCGGCACAATATTGAACTTAGTTTTTGCACTTGACTTGCAACCTCCAATCTGCGCATTTGCTCACCAGTGCATAGACGGACAGATATCATCCATAGCCACACAACATCATACAATCACATACGTGTGTATGTGTGTGCGCGCGTCTATTTGCCAATATCAGACACTTCGTGAACAGGTTCATTTTTCAAATCTGCCATGTTTCTATATAATCATTTCATGTCATTTCCCTCTGCTTGAATTGCAAGTCTCGGAGTTTCTCCAGAATGGATATTGGAGGTTCATAGTTTCCTGGAAACTCTTAGGAAGGAGCAGCTGTTCCGCGGCGTGATTTCGGAGACCGAGTTCCTGCGGCTCTGCCACGAGCATGAGGCCAGAGCAAGCAACAGATCAAGCAACCGATCAACCAAGCAGTCAACCAAGCAGTCAAGCATCCAACTCTCCAACTTTCCGAGTTCATTGGCCACCTCAATGAATTGCCAACCAGCTCCAACATCCAAGCCACACGCCATCCAGGACATGGAGCTTGCCATTTGGCGCACGGTTTACCGGAAGTATGCCGCCCAGGGCGGAGCTGGGAAACTGCGACGTGATAACCTGCAGACGGCGCTGAAGATGGTGAAAGTAGGCACGCACCAAGTTGGCTGCGCTCATTTGAAGCTGGCGGGTGGTTTCAATCATGGGTGTTGATGGTTGTTAGTGAGGGTTGTGAGTGATGGTTGTTGGTGATGGTTGTTGGTGATGCTTAGTAGTGATGGTTGTTGGTGGTGGTTAGTAGGAACTGGCTGCTTGGGCTGCTAGCGGCAGTCACTACATGGTTGATGATGGCTGGCTGTAGTGGTGAGCGAGAATTCTTTTAATGGCTCGCATTGGTTGGCAATCAATGATGGTTGACCTTTTATCTTGCTACCCAACACTGAGCCCGGTAGGGGCGTCAACGAACTGTGAGTGACAAACCATGGAGATGGCGGGAAAAAAAAAAACATGGCACTTGGAAACGGTGCTCGAGCCTAGCCACCTGTAAGGATCCTGTGTTTGTTAGCGCTGCTGGCGTGTGCCACATTGCAACCTGTATGAGTTTGATACTTGGAGTTGCTGCAGCCTATGACTAGATATATTGGCATACTGCATCAGTTGAAACTGCTTGTGCCGGGCTATGTTTTTGGATGTGTACTTTTCTTAATCAGACAATGCACATATACATGTGCTCATATATACATGTATTTTTGTGGTTAGATATTTGCATGCATACGTACATACATACATATACGCACTTTTGCATGTGTACAAATACGTGTGCATGTATGTGTTTGTATGTATGCTGGCGAAGATACATGCAGATCTATTCATATTTATTTGTATTTATATTTATATTTATATTTATATTTATATTTATATTTATATTTAAGTGTGGCTGGGGCTTGTGGCTGTTGTCATCATCTTGGGTCAGTACTTCCAAGAAGTTGGTAGACTCCGTATTGACTATTCTTATGTGCTGTTGCTGTTGTTCTTGTCGCTGCTTGTTGTTTGATAATTGTTCTTTTTGTGGTCGTTGTTGTCGTTTTCCTTGCCATCGGCCTTGCCATCACCCGGTTTCTTATTTTGCTTCTCTCCCGTCTTTTTTATTTTTGATTGGTTGCTTGGTTGGTTGCTTGTTGGTGAGTTGGTTTTCTTTGCTTGCTTGGTTGTTGGTTGATTGGGTGAATTGTGCCTTTCTTTATTTAATTTGATTGTTTGTGTCCATTGCGTTTTTGTTTGTATTTTGTTTGCTTCACCTTTGCTTGTGTTTTTGGTACTGGCACAGTTGTGTTGCCGTTATGTCACTGCCGCTGTTGCTGTCGTTGGTGCTTTGTTGCTGTTGGTGCTTTGTTTGTTGCTGCTCTTATCATAGTAGTAGTTGTTGTTTTTGTTCTTGTTGTTGTTGCTTTTCGTTGCTGATCGTTTATTTGCTTGTTTCATTCTTTGTGCATGTGTGTGTGTGCTACGGTTGTTTTGTTCACAGTTGTTGTGGTTGCTGTTGTTTTTGGTTGCGGAGACAGGCAGTTGCAGTGTTTAGCTGTTTTTTGTTGCTGTCCCTTTGTTCCTCATTTGTTGTCGTGGTTGTTGTTGTTGTTGCTGTTGCTGTTGCTGTTGTTGTTGCTTTCGCTCCTGTTCCTGCTGCGGTTGGTACTGCCGTTTCCGCTGCTACTCCTGGTTTGCTGGTGTTCCTGCTGCTATTTCTGTTTGTTGTTTTCTTCTTTCTTTGTTTCCTCTTCTGATTTGTCTTCGTGTTGCTTTTCTTATTATTGATCTCCTTCCCTTCCTTCTTATGTTTCGTCACGGCACTGTTGCTGTTGCCTTGGTTTTGATTTCTATTTCATTATTCCATATGATTATAAGTTTCTACAATTTTTTACATATATGTTTGCATTTCGTATCGCAATCGCTGGTCCTCAGAAAATCTTATCATGTCTTGTCGCAAGACGAGTTACACGCATTGACCTTTTTCCCAAGCAGTTGAGTTCGAAGCGGTGCGGTTTGAGAGCAGCTCAGCGTTTTAAACCGAGCCGAAACAATGTTGAAATGTCGCATTTCGGAGATTGTTTTGGCTGCAAGACTGCAGGGTGCCCATGATATCTTGCACTTGACTTGCGGCCTCTGATTTGCCCGTTTTCGCATGTGGATCAAGAGAGAAAGGAATTTGTATATGTGGATATTAATGTATCTAATCATTTGTGTGCGTGTTTATGCATGTTTGTGTGTCACGTATGTATTTAGCCCGGGCCGGCACAATATTGAACTTAGTTTTTGCACTTGACTTGCAACCTCCAATCTGCGCATTTGCTCACCAGTGCATAGACGGACAGATATCATCCATAGCCACACAACATCATACAATCACATACGTGTGTATGTGTGTGCGCGCGTCTATTTGCCAATATCAGACACTTCGTGAACAGGTTCATTTTTCAAATCTGCCATGTTTCTATATAATCATTTCATGTCATTTCCCTCTGCTTGAATTGCAAGTCTCGGAGTTTCTCCAGAATGGATATTGGAGGTTCATAGTTTCCTGGAAACTCTTAGGAAGGAGCAGCTGTTCCGCGGCGTGATTTCGGAGACCGAGTTCCTGCGGCTCTGCCACGAGCATGAGGCCAGAGCAAGCAACAGATCAAGCAACCGATCAACCAAGCAGTCAACCAAGCAGTCAAGCATCCAACTCTCCAACTTTCCGAGTTCATTGGCCACCTCAATGAATTGCCAACCAGCTCCAACATCCAAGCCACACGCCATCCAGGACATGGAGCTTGCCATTTGGCGCACGGTTTACCGGAAGTATGCCGCCCAGGGCGGAGCTGGGAAACTGCGACGTGATAACCTGCAGACGGCGCTGAAGATGGTGAAAGTAGGCACGCACCAAGTTGGCTGCGCTCATTTGAAGCTGGCGGGTGGTTTCAATCATGGGTGTTGATGGTTGTTAGTGAGGGTTGTGAGTGATGGTTGTTGGTGATGGTTGTTGGTGATGCTTAGTAGTGATGGTTGTTGGTGGTGGTTAGTAGGAACTGGCTGCTTGGGCTGCTAGCGGCAGTCACTACATGGTTGATGATGGCTGGCTGTAGTGGTGAGCGAGAATTCTTTTAATGGCTCGCATTGGTTGGCAATCAATGATGGTTGACCTTTTATCTTGCTACCCAACACTGAGCCCGGTAGGGGCGTCAACGAACTGTGAGTGACAAACCATGGAGATGGCGGGAAAAAAAAAAACATGGCACTTGGAAACGGTGCTCGAGCCTAGCCACCTGTAAGGATCCTGTGTTTGTTAGCGCTGCTGGCGTGTGCCACATTGCAACCTGTATGAGTTTGATACTTGGAGTTGCTGCAGCCTATGACTAGATATATTGGCATACTGCATCAGTTGAAACTGCTTGTGCCGGGCTATGTTTTTGGATGTGTACTTTTCTTAATCAGACAATGAACATATACATGTGCTCATATATACATGTATTTTTGTGGTTAGATATTTGCATGCATACGTACATACATACATATACGCACTTTTGCATGTGTACAAATACGTGTGCATGTATGTGTTTGTATGTATGCTGGCGAAGATACATGCAGATCTATTCATATTTATTTATATTTATATTTATATTTATATTTATATTTATATTTATATTTATATTTATATTTATATTTATATTTATATTTATATTTATATTTATATTTATATTTATATTTATATTTATATTTATATTTATATATATTTAATATTTTTGTTTATTTATTTATATCTATGTTTTATTTACTTTTATATCTACACATGTGTGTGTGTTACATTATATCATATCATTTAATATTACATTATATTGTTCTATACTAGAATTTGTCTTATTGTATCATGTAAAGTTATTTTGAATAAGTTATTTTGAATTATAGCATATTAAACTATATTATACTTGATTGTGCTTAACATATTAGATTGGATTAGATTATGGTATATTATGCTGAATTGCACGGTGTCATATGAATTCATTTACATATTGATTTCTTGTGGGTACGTAGACACACACGCACACACACACACACACACTTGAAAGACCTGATTCATGAGTTGGACATGCCAACGTTTCAGAGTGTTCTTATTCGGAAATCCCTCTGGGATGCTGTCTATCTGGTATCATTTCAGATAGTCAGTAAGGCCGTATGTCGCCAAAGCAAACAGCGATGACTAACAGGAAGCGAAAACATCGGTGAACATCGACTGCAGGTACGTGGAGTTGATCAGACTCCATATCAGCCGTGGCATAGCCCTCTTCGTTGGGCAACCAGCTATGCCAACGGGGTTGCCCCCCTGCACTTATGAAAAATCCTTTGAAACAGGAGTTGACTCACACACGGAGGCCGTGTGTCGCAAATGAAAAAGAAAAAGAAAAAGAAAAAGAGCTCAACTAGCGGACAACTGCAGATCTTTCGGTTCAATTGCATCTCTGAAACAAAGAAGTTACCAGCTACCACCTGTTGAACCTGCGCCTGAACACTGCAGACTCTAAGCCGCATTCTGCAGCTTGTTCACCAAAATCGGCAAAAGTGAAGTTACCGACTACCACCTGTTGAACCTGTGCCTGAACACTGCAGACTCTAAGCCGCATTCTGCAGCTTGTTCACGGAAAAAGTGAAGTTACCGGCTACCACCTGTTGAACCTGTGCTTGAGCACTGCAGACTCTAAGCCGCATTCTGCAGCTTGTTCTCCAAAATCGGTAAAAATGAGGTTACAGGCTACCACCTGTTGAACCTGCGCCTGAACACTGCAGACTCTAAGCCGCATTCTGCAGCTTGTTCACGGAAAAAGTGAAGTTACCGGCTACCACCTGTTGAACCTGCGCCTGAACCCTGCAGACTCTAAGCCGCATTCTGCAGCTTGTTCACGGAAAAAGTGAAGTTACCGGCTACCACCTGTTGAACCTGCGCCTGAACCCTGCAGACTCTAAGCCGCATTCTGCAGCTTGTTCACGGAAAAAGTGAAGTTACCGGCTACCACCTGTTGAACCTGCGCCTGAACCCTGCAGACTCTAAGCCGCATTCTGCAGCTTGTTCACGGAAAAAGTGAAGTTACCGGCTACCACCTGTTGAACCTGCGCCTGAACCCTGCAGACTCTAAGCCGCATTCTGCAGCTTGTTCACGGAAAAAGTGAAGTTACCGGCTACCACCTGTTGAACCTGCGCCTGAACCCTGCAGACTCTAAGCCGCATTCTGCAGCTTGTTCACGGAAAAAGTGAAGTTACCGGCTACCACCTGTTGAACCTGCGCCTGAACCCTGCAGACTCTAAGCCGCATTCTGCAGCTTGTTCACGGAAAAAAGTGAAGTTACCGACTACCACCTGTTGAACCGGTGCCTGAACACTGCAGACTCTAAGCCGAATTCTGCACCTTGTTCACGGAAAAAAGTGAAGTTACCGACTACCACCTGTTGAACCTGTGCCTGAACACTGCAGACTCTAAGCCGCATTCTGCAGCTTGTGCATGGAAAAAGTGAAGTTACCGGCTACCACCTGTTGAACCTGTGCCTGAACACTGCAGACTCTAAGCCGCATTCTGCAGCTTTGGCACGGAAAAAGTGAAGTTACCGGCTACCACCTGTTGAACCTGTACCTGAACATTGCAGACTCTAAGCCGCATTCTGCAGCCATGTCATTTTTCCAATCACCTCCATGCCATGGCCACATGAGGTGGCCGAACCCTGTTTCCCAGCTTCTCCAGTCACCTCCACGCCATGGCCACGTGAGGTGGCCGAACCCGGTTGCCCAGCTTCTAAACTGCGATACATGTCCTTCAATGCTCAGAGGATTTCAAGAAGGTACATGGAAAGTTCATGGGTAAGAGAACCCGAAGTCTCAAAGGAGTAAATCAAGGGTGTCTTTCAGAATTTGTGGTGCGTGAAACTGTCAGGACGAGGTGTTTTACACCTGCAGTCGGGACAGAGTATGCCTGGTTTTTTAGCCCAACCAGAGTGGCATAGAATCACAAAACTCAAGCTTTCACGCAAGTCAACCCAGGTGCCTTGACGTGATGAGCGAGCAATATTCTCAGAACCACCAGCTGTCCGACGACCCAGGTGCATTCTGGTGGGAGTAAACCCACATGTCAATCACCAGCTGTTACCACCCATATTCAGAGTAATATTCAATTCGCCAGGCACCAACCCGGATCACGACAGGACCATGACGGAAACGCTGCCGATAACACACTTGAAAGACCTGATTCATGAGTTGGACATGCCAACGTTTCAGAGTGTTCTTATTCGGAAATCCCTCTGGGATGCTGTCTATCTGGTATCATTTCAGATAGTCAGTAAGGCCGTATGTCGCCAAAGCAAACAGCGATGACTAACAGGAAGCGAAAACATCGGTGAACATCGACTGCAGGTACGTGGAGTTGATCAGACTCCATATCAGCCGTGGCATAGCCCTCTTCGTTGGGCAACCAGCTATGCCAACGGGGTTGCCCCCCTGCACTTATGAAAAATCCTTTGAAACAGGAGTTGACTCACACACACACACACACGTAGACTGTGTATATGCATGTGTGTGTGTGTTTGCGCCTGTGCTCATGTACATACATGTGTAAAAAGATGTAAATCGCAGTGTCATCCTACCGGAGGCCATGCACTCATCGAAGAAACGCAGGGCCTGCGTGCATCTCCTTTGTGCGGTCAGGATACGAGTCCCTCTACCCCGCCTGGATGAAGAAGCAGGCCGGGTATGGGACCAGGTGCCCTCCAAGAATGGTCCATATATTTAAAACCGTCTCAACAAGAACCCTGGGACCCTAACATTGCATGATCATGGCCTCTCGCAGTCGAACTGAATTTTCAGCACGCGGAAAGGAAGAGGTGGTTGATTTGTCCTGTTGGGACCAACCCCATGAACATCCTGGTTTGATTCTTACTGCTGTGGCAAGAAGACGTTTTCGCTGGTCCATCGTATGATTTTGCTGCAGTTTCTCTATGTTGTGATGAACATGCAAAGAAGTACAGTAGCAGGCTTGTCTACGTAGCGAGAGGCATTTTCCTAGCCGCTTTCTGATTTGACTATGAGCCCGCTCTTTCTCATGCGTACTGATTGGCTATATAGCATGGCATTATTGTTTGGTGAATACCCCTTTGTCATCCTTACCTAGGTGTCATATTTGCACTCCATCGATACCACATTATCAAGATAGATTTTGAGATATTTTTAGTAAGTTATGCCACTTTGAGATCCGTGTCAGTTACAAGTGTAGCTGCATGGACGCATCATGACCAACAAGTCTCACTAGCTCCGAAAACCTCAGGTTCATCATACTGTAGCTGGTTGCTGCTGCCGTTCTGGTCTTGTTCATTACTTTTGCTCATTGGTTTCTAGACTTCAAATGTTCAATGCATCCTACGTTGATTTCATTTGTGACATTTCAACTTACATATTACTGAGCTGTTCAAAAAGTGATCAGCATGATTACAATAGATCAAAATTGATGTGTTGGCTCAGGATGTCACAACGATAGTGTTCCCTACCAGTCCCTCAAGCTGGCGCGCCTCAGGAAGTCTTGGGAAAGGAGTTGGACTTCGAGGAGTTTTGCAGCATCCTCCAGGACTTCCGTCGCATGTACCGAGACATCTACAGGACGGGGGAGCACCGTGGGGGAGCACCGCCGCAGGGGAGCATCGCGGGGTCGCCGGATTTATGCAGATCCCTCTTCATTTGTGGCTGAGTTGTTGAAATCTGTGTTTTTCCAGTGAAAGAGGCTAATGGATCTTTTGCTGCCAAGCTGGCATGTGTGTGCAGTGCATGATGTGCAAATATTTTTCCTGAAAAAAGTGCTGCTTGGGGGGTGGCTTTTGGATGGCCGGTATCCAGGTAGCGATAAGCAGCTGGGAGGAGCAACTGCTTGGGTACCCCAAGTGATTGGTAGTTTGTACAGCATCGAGTTCTTATAGACAGTACCCGCCAACGATTTGGCTAACCCGTTCTGGAACGGTGTACCTAGTCTCCATGACTTATACGTCGCGGTAATACCCGTTAAGTGTAAATCATGGCAACAGGTCCTGGCGCAAAGCAAGGATTTGAAACGAGACTGACGACGTAAAGAAGCCCATTGATACCTACAAGCACATACACGGCTACATGCATTCCATGAAATGTAGATATGACATTGCCGCCCACTAAAACAACCCATTACATGCATTCATACTGACATACTCACATCTGTATTTGGGAGCCTCCTGGTAACCTGAGATGAGCATGCAGGCGTACAGTTGTCGGATCAATGTTTCCACTGCCTTGCAGGAGCCATTCCTCTTTCACGCCGAAAGAGGTCAAGAGCTATGAAGCTGCTGGGAAAGGAACCACTTAGTAACCAACAAGGATAGAGGTGATGATTGATGATGCTTAGTGCTCGTTATCAATTGAAAATCCGGGGAGTTGTCACAGTCGTTTAACCATAAGGGCTGACCATTAAGGTTATCAACCGCTGAGTCTCCCATTCAAAGTTTGATTGAAAGCCGCTCCGCGTGCAAGTTGGGATCATCAGCTATAGGGAAGGTGCCGAGGGGAGGGAGAAGGGAGTTGGAGGATATAATAATCGTGGCCGCCTAGATGCCGAGCTCGAGATCATTGGAGCAACCCCTGAAGCATTTCCATGAGCCATGCTGAAATGCTGGTCAGCTAGGGCATGGCGTCCCGAATGCCACTAAACCGAAGTGGAGACAGGGCCAGCACCTTCCAAGGAAAGCTTCAAAAGGTATGGCCTGGATAAAGATGGAAGGTTGCCTCAGAGCAAGTTGGCGGATCTTTTCGAGACACTCTACCCTGATCCTTGGCGGCAAGCCTTCCCACTGTCGACCAGGGCATGACTAAGATCAGCGGCACACGTGGATGGAGCAGATCCCAAGAGCTCCATGAGACTTCACTGACCAGGAAGCAGATACCGGCAGATGCAGTACCCACAAATCCAAATCTGCATCCTGGTCAATCAATTCTGGGTTGATGAAATTAGGAGCCACCCAAGATCTAACCCGGAAAACCCATGGCTAATCATGGGTTAAATCAACATAAATCAACCCCTGCATGATCACCAGCCATGATCCAGGCTGTTTAGTGTTCAGGGCCACCATGCCACTGAGGTTGATAGAGGGGACTGGGACTTTCTGCGGGCTATTATCACCCATCAAAAAATTGTATAGAGAGAATTGGCATGGTCACAGGTGCTCTTTATACTTGAACCAACTTACAATTAGCCGCAACCAGTTTCAGTACCGAGGCTGTTTGCAGTTGAATACCGTCGAATCACCTGCGACTTGTGGTTATATCCTTCCCCATTTCTTCGTGGGCACATCCATGTAAATGAGATATGAATATGATGTTTTGGTTTCTATCGACGGTCAATCCAACTTTCGTATTGACATTTTCCCCAACAAACCAGCCCATTACAACCCAAAACCCAGGAGTCGACGTTGATCATAGACCATCATCAAGCATGATTAGCCGTGGTTTGCCACTACTATCCATTTTACTAATTAAATAAAAACTTGTAACTATGCTTATCCACTACTACTATCCACTATTATGGATTATCCACTAGGCAAACCAGCCGTCATCAACAGCTGATTGGTCGCAGTCGTCAGGCACTGAAGTGGGATCCCAGTCTGAAGAACTCCCTGCGGTTGCTTGGTGCACGGGCCGTTGAAAAACGAGGACCTGCGAACATTTACCAACCAATAATGGGGGGATCATCACCAAGCAATAACAGGCAAATCAATGGTTAATGATGGGGGTACCAGAGATACAGGGTTTTGACCCACAGCCACGTATGAGAAACAGAATCAGAGGAGCTTTTGGATAGCAACGCAAGCAGCAAGCAACAACATAGTAACAACGGAAATGAGAAGAGCACGAAGTAAAAACAGAACAAGAATGCATCTCGCTGGTACAATTTGGTTTGGTCAGTCACACTTTTTTCTATGCAAACTCCTGGGCGTTCAGGCAAATGTTTGTTGCTCTCATTTGCATAGCAAGGGCAAAATTAATATGCATGCAGATGTTTTTTTGACATAGACATACCTAGCTTTAAAAGGCACCTTGGGCAGCCATTAAGATAGGAGCCTTGGAGCCTTCCCGTATCACAGAAATTGTGTCCTGGGAAACTGTATGGTTTCCAGCTGAGCGGGTTGTTTCGTGAATGGTTTTGAACACGTACGATCTCTACACATCTCTACCTCGAATATCCCAAGCAGCGTGGAAAGTGGCATTTCGGGAGCCAAGCCTCAGATGCAGCCCCCCACTGAGGCAATCCATTCGGAATCAGGATGTGCCTCGGATGCAGTGATAGGTTTGGTGGTAAGTACTTGGACCCCTGCTTGCAGGTTTCCAAAATATATGGTGGCAAGGGGAGAAAGACAACAGCTGGATCATCAAGATGGTTCATAGCTGGAGCCTAGCCCTTCTTCCAACCCTTAGCTGTTGTTAATTCTCAATCAAACACAGTTGAAACACATATGAAAGATCTGTGAAACACATGAACTGCTGCATAGATTTGGATAGCCTTGACCCATCCGATCCACCGAGGCCTCAGCCAAGTTCGTGGATTTCCCGGCGTTCCTCCGTGCACTGCGAGCCTTCGAGGATGCGGAAGCTGACCTGTTGGACCAGGACGTTGGGAGCCCGGGAGGGCCCGGGAGGCGGCATCTGATCTTCAGAATGGCTTGAAGTTGTATGGGGGGAGAACCACCAACAATAATATGGAAAACAATGGTTGATGATAGGGGTACCAGGGGTACGGGGTTTTGACCCATAGCCACATGTTTATTGTCATGATTGCTGTCATCTAATGCTAATACTACCATTGTATACCATACGCCACTGTTAATTTGAGTAGTGTTGAGAAGCCCCTTTGGCTAGTTGTGATGAGAGGTCTTGCCTACCTTACATGTTCGGCGAAAACGCTAATAGTGTAACTTGTTGTTTCATCGCAATTCGCCCTAGGGAACCAGTATATAGATGTTTGGGCTTCAGTTTTCTTGGGCATTATCAACAACTCTAGATCATTCTGAGGCACTATTAAACCATTCAATTCTGCCTCCATTCTAGAACCATAGGGAACCATATGCACCATGAACAATGACTGAAGCACAGTACAGTAGATCACATGGTTCCTGTGGATTTTCCCATGACGACTGTCTGGAAGAATCCCTGCCTGGCCGCAGGACACTCCCAATGTGGCGCAGAACTTCGGTCTCTCTCCCAGTCAGGCCTACGGAGGGCCATACCGATGGCTTCGCTGATAGGTTTTTCAACAGGGACCTGGCAAGGTCACGGGGTCGGATACGCATTCAATTGTGGGGTCGCATGCGCATTCAATGTGAGGGTCGGATACGCATTCAATGTGAGGGTCAATTGTAGGGTAGCATTGCGTGTGTGGGTGACGGCTCCCTTTCCCCCCATGTCCTTTTGCTAGGTGCTGTGCAGATAAGACCGTCTGTCCCTTGCCCCTGTCCCCCTGTAATAACTTTTGTACCATGTTCCCCATGTACCTACGCAATGTCACTTGTAGTTGTTCTCAGTTGACTCACAACATGTTCATCATGCACCACATGCGTGCATGGCTCAAGACTTGGCAGCCGGCAGCTGAGCGCCGCAGCTTGTGCGCAGTTCACGATCCATTAAGTCTTTCAGGGTTTCCCTAAGTGGAAATACCCCCTTCAAGTGGTAGCGGCATTGCCCCTCTCCCCCCTCCCTGCCCCCCCTGCCCCCCACCCTGTCCTTTCCCTTGTGATGTGAGAGGATGGAAGCATTGCGTGTGTGGGTGACCCTCTCTTTGCGTGTGCAGGTGACCCCAGTCGATTGCGTGCTCAGGTGACCCTTCGATTGCGTGCTCAGGTGACCCCCCCACCCCTGGCAAGGGCAGTGGTTGCGGTTGTTTCTAGGGAATGGTGGTGATAGCTGTAGCCGAGAAAGGTATTGATTGACATGGTGATACCTTGGAAACAAACCATTGATAGAGATTGGAGCTGAAATTGCTTCTAATGATTCATGATGATTTAGAAATGGTTTGAGACACGATCGAATGGTTTGTGACTAGACTTGGGTACCTTAGGTAAGCCCTTCTCATACCACCTTATACCAATGTGTGACACAGTGCCCGAAAACACGGGAGTTTTGTGGGGCTCAGCACCCTCCACTGCAAGATTTGATGATTTTTATGCCTCATCCATGTGGCACACTGCTGGACATCAGACTTATCAGTGTACCGGATCGATGTACCATCAGATTCTATGGATCACATGGCTGCGTTTCAAGGGGCTGGTCAGGCAGACGACTTTATGGACGCCTTTCACCTATGTCGCTGCGGAGGGGTTGAGGGCGTGAATGCCATCTCCAGCGCCACCATGAGACATGTGTTGCATCTTGGTGAGGAAGCAGCTCTAAGGGGACACATGGCGAGCTGGGTCAAGCAGTTAACCAACCAATTTCATGGGGGATACTGACCAACAAAACTATAGGGATAACAATGGTTAATGACAGGGGAACCAGGGGTACGGGGTGAACTGACCCACAGCCACATGAGCCGAGCACGTGGGTTCTTTGTAAATGATGGACTCGCCCTGACTGCAAAGGGGGCATAGAAACAAGAACAGGTGTCCAATGGCATTGTGTATATCACGAACGATGGGCTGTTATATCTATATACATGATCAAATGTTTGTTTTTCAATGAGCGTAGTTGACTTCAGATTCACAAGCATGGAGCCAACCGAAAATTCTCCAACCTACCATGCTCTGACGCAGGGAGATAGATGATTGTGTATCCAAGATGTTGATTTCCAAGCATGGAACATCTTGGAACACCGCTGCCTGAGAAGCTGCTGAGCCCAATGTTTCTTCAACCTGAGGTATTCTGAGTCTACACCGAAGGGCCTGACTTTCCAACAGGTGACCCTCCGGGGCCAAGGGCCACTGGGATCGGGTCACTGGGGAGTGAACTTGGGTGCACTGCGACCTGTAATAACCTGTGTTTCGCTATCATAGCTAACGCTCTTGAATGACTCGTTCACTCTCAATATCATCTGAACCGTTCATCATATTAAGCGTTAAAGTTGGCAACTATCATCAGTTGGCAATCTATCATCTTAAGCCAACTTTACCCGTTCATCATATTCTCAGCGGTGATCGTGAAGAGTTGCCACAAGCCGAAAGGACCCCGTGATGGGTTGCCAGTTCTTCCATGCTCGGCAACCTGTGATCCTTCCAAGCTTCGCAATGCTCCGAGGGATTGCTGCTGCCCATGCTCCCGCGCATTGGATCGCTTGCATTAGACGGTGTACTTACACCTTGCCGCATCCATGCAATTACAGCCTACCACATCGATGCACGAAATTACACCCATTTGCACTATCACATCACCATGCATACAAACATGACCCAAAAAAAAGAGTAGCTACCATACAGTAGCAATACAAAAAGGGCAAAACATGATGAAATATGCAGTAGTACGATGTAGCACCATGTAGTGCCATGATGCCAAACGGGTCCCCTATTTTGGGAAACACCCAAACGGTTGGGCGTGCACTGCCTGATCATCCCGGTCGCTGGGAATGCCTTGGTATGCTTGATGCCACGGGTGCTCTGGCCTGGCACCTTACCACTGATGCCTAACATCGCGTGTGCGAACAGCTCGCAGGAGACGGGGCTCTACCAGATCTTTCAGCAGCTCCTGGGGCCACCGGGGCCCTTGCGCTTGGAGAAGTTCCTACAGATGGTAAGGAAGCTGCGCGAGGCGAAACGGCACGGGGCATCGATGTGGTGCCATGTGCTGGTGATTTCAATGGCTAAAGGTGATGGCTGGGGCTATGACTATAGGGGAATGATGCTTAGTCATTGATGGTTCATGATGGTTGATGATGGTTCATGGTTGGCTGGTGATGGTTGACGTCAATGGTTGCGTCGATGGTTGATGCGACTGAGGCTCAGCTACCGTTCCGACCCAAGCACCCCAGCGGGGGCAATTTGATTGATCCCCACGCTGGGATGGATGGATGGATGGATGGATGGATGGATGGATGGATCGATCGATCGATGGATCGATAAATAGATGATAGATAGATAAACAGATAGGTAGATAGATAGATGATAGATAAACAGATAGGTAGATAGACAGAAATTCAGACAGATGGGCGAGGAAACAGACAGAGATTCCATTTGCCTGCTGCTCTTTCAATACAGGGCTCTGTCATCCCTACCTTGCAGCCAGCCTCCCTCCCATATAGTATATAGGTTTCCGATTCTTGAAACTTCGGCCACCGCCAACCGTGCAGAACTATTTGGAACTACGGATGGAAAGATATACATTGTTGCGATTGTTTGCGCACCTCTTCGTTTATTAATTTCAAATTGTACAAGTATATATATATAATATATATATATATATACATGTGTGTATGTGTGCGCGTGTGTGTGTGTGTGGGAACATGAATATCTGTATATGTATATACATATATTTATTTGTATATTTAGATATATAAGTGTGTGTGTGTGTGGGTGTGTTTTTGTTTTTTTTTTATGTGTTAATATTTAATATATGTTTATATATTTTAATATATATAACATTTTTATATATATATATTTACTATATTATATATATATATATATATATATATATTATATATATTATATATATTATATATATTATATATATTATATATATTATGTTTGTATGTATTTATGTATACGGATCTATTCATTTTTGTTTGCTTACCCATTTTCACATGTGTGTGTGTGCCAATGAAAACAGCTATCGAGAAAGTCTATGAGTCGATTCCCTGCCTCTCATGGGGCGTTCTCCGGAGCTTGGCAGGTGCCAGAAGCTGATTTGGCCGCTGGAAAATTCCGGAAGGTGGAACAAAAAAGTGTAGCACCTCCTGTGGGAGATGGATAAGTGATGCTGGTGGCGATGTTGTTTGGATGCAGGGTGGTTCACGAACCCGGACTTGAAGCTGTTTCCATGGGTTTTGCGGGTGCATTTGGGTCCACAAATGGTTCACATTCAAGATGACCTTGCTTGGTGCTACCAATCGGACAACTCAGCCTTTGGCGGCGCCTCACCATTGTCCATGTTGCAAGGTCATCTTCGCAACCAGCGTCAGAGGAGTTTCAAAGCAAAACTCCACAGGATATGAGGTCCAAAGCGGTCTGCAAAAGAGAATGTCATAGGCAGAACTGGCTTGAAGTCGGAAATGTGTTTCCAATATCATTTTCCAATTTCAGGGTTGACAAACGGAAGCTGGTGCTGGCGCATTTGGGGCAGTTTGCTGCGGACCTGTTGTTGTCACTTCACGGCAAAAGGCCGCCACTTGGTGTCAAGAAGATGCCACCTTGATGTAATCGCATCAAAGTGCAGCGTGGAAAATGGAAAGCCCCCGAGAACTTGTAGTATGGAAGAAGCATCAAAGTAATTCCAAGTCACTTGATTTGTGTTGAACGTGTTTGGATCATATCATTTGGTCAATATGCCAAGGAAAAAAACCTTATGAGAGGACAGGTGAATCTCAAGTGGATTCTCAGATCGAGTATGGTTTGTCCACTACGGCCGCTCCGAAATGCAGCACTTCTCCTTTTTTCTGGTTGACTAGCTTTAGACAAGTGCACAATCATGAATCGGAAACGGGATATCACAACCCATCAGGAAACATGAGGCGACCGCCTGAATGCATTCATAGCTTTGCTATGTATGTCAATGCTTTGTCGCTATACTCTTTTTCTGCTACACTTGGCAATGCAAGATCCATAGCAACCTGTCAGAATACTTGGGTGGTCAATGATAGATCCGGATATTGTTCGCGTATGCCTTGACATTAATTCCACCATTGCATTTATGGCAGTGCTAATCTCAATACTGTCAATGCTACGGTGTACTACCGCATCATGGGTATGAATCAGATAGACGATGATCCTCACTGAGTCGATTATTTCCATCCTTATGACTATCTCGTGTTTGCATTTTACAGTGTTTCAGACGCTGCCGATGCTCAACTAATGGCATTGCCCCACATTTGAATATATAAATACTGTAGGTACATGAATAAATCAAAAAGATTCAGTATACTAACACTCAAGGTATATAAGTTATCTAAGTTATATAAGTTACATAAGTTATAGTTCTAAATCTCCAGCCTTGAAACGGGACATTTGCGGAGAGGTATCACATGTGGCCAGCCCTGCCCAGGCCCCAGGCCCAACAACTCCAGGTGCACCGGAGCTCGACGTGTCATGTGGCGGTGCGAAATGACTGGGAAAAATCCAGTGGTGACTGGTGAACCATGGATTTTATGATGGTGAAATTAGTAGTTGAATGGTGGTTGAATCATGTTTAGTGATGGCAGTTGATGGGGGAAACTTCAGTTTAATGATGGGAATTGATGGTCAATTCCTTCTCAATGTTTTCTAGTAAGCAAATAACGGCTCATGACCAAACAGTAATTCCTGTGAACCCTTCCCACTAACCAGGATCTCACCATCTACCGACAACTGATTGAGAATTCATTAAGGAATGCATTCATGAAAATCTGTTGTTATCAACATTCATCCCATCCTCCTGAGAGAATGGAGGAACCGACTTGGGCACTGAGATGCAGACATACACTCAACTGATCAGTGAGGTTTTCACCTCGTTTCAGGTGCAAATCAACGCACCGTTGCGAGACTGGGACGTGGCAGGGATCCTCAGGATCGCAGCTGAGGCCTTTGGAAGCGACCTGATGACACTCGAACAGGGGTAGGTTACGAAAGATTGCTGGTCCAGAGGATGCACTCCGGTGATCTAACATAGCAATGGAAATCACCATTTTTCTAGGGAAACCCTGGAAATCAGCTATGACTGGTGGATTTTCCATTGCTACGGTAGATCACCAAGGGTAGTGGCCGTGGGGATATCAGAAAGTACTATACGATGGCACTTCAGTGTCGTGCATGATTTGCTTTGAGCCAGGCATCAGCGGATGAACCAACAACCTGTGGATGTGGTAGGTTGATGGAAGTATTATCCTTCTTTGGCACCCTGATCAATGGCAGTTACTGAAGGTTGAGGGGTGAGAGGCTGGATAATGATCCTGCTAATGAAGTTCGGTTTTGGCTTTCTAAGTTGGTGCTTAGACTCAATGGGACAAAGAGACTGAAAGAGAGAGAGAGAGAGAGAGAGAGAGAGAGAGATCAAAAATGGATCTACGAATATGGCATAGAGCACATCCTGCAAATGTAGGGGGTGCTTGGCTTTGGCAATCACACGTTGTCCGTGGCAAATCGTCGGAAGCAAAGAGCGATAACCAGCATTTGTGGTGAACCTGTATGGATGGGCGAGGATGGTCCCTGTGATTGGTCCTGAAAACTTGTCATCATAGGTGGGGATGGGGCCCCATGCAAGTTGCTTCATGGTTGCACGCGAAGGCGGCTATTTACAGCCATTACAAGCTCACATCAAGATGATCAGGGTTGGAGTCAGATTCATAAATCCACTAGGAACCATGAGAGCTATCCCAAGTTTGGTACTGTATATCATTTTGATTTGCCCATGTTTGTGCTTGAGAACACCATTGGAATAGCTACCATTGCTGCTTACTAGTTATGATCATTTCGATGCAGACATTGATATGCACATAGCATATAAGTTTACCCTTTTGAATATGCCATGCGAAAGAATCAAGATCATGCACATGCATGCACAGATAACAGCATGTGTGCATCTACATGCATGCATGCATGCATACGTACATACATGACATGACATTACATCACATTACATCACATTACATCACATTACATCACATTACATCACATTACATTACATGACATTGACATATACCATTTTCAATTACATATGCATTTACATATACATATACATATGC
Organism: Symbiodinium kawagutii; assembly: GCA_009767595.1. NCBI lineage: Eukaryota > Dinophyceae > Suessiales > Symbiodiniaceae > Symbiodinium > Symbiodinium kawagutii. Next base: position 577,783 of record VSDK01001885.1, on the reverse strand, counting down.
ATAATATATATACACATGCACACAGACAGAGAGACAGAGACAGAGAGACAGACAGACAGACGGACGGACGGACGGACGGACGGACGGACGGACGGACGGACGGACAGACAGACAGACGTACGTACGTACATACATACATACATACATACATACATGTTTGTTGGTGCGTGCGTGTGTCCATATCGACCAGCTATAACAGTATGACACAACAAGTACAAAACAACTGTCAGATGAATCCGCTAGGTTCCAGTGCTGCTTCATTTGCCACCAATGTTCGCGTTTGTCTTCCATCGCTTTCTCCCGCCTCTCACTTATCGCCCTTTTGTCAACCCATGAGGCAGGACTGGACTCATGCGGCGCAGGGCATCAACAAGGGGGATACATGAGAGAACAAATGGGGGCATGTCTCCCAAATTGCACTTTGATATATTTTAATTCTGTCAAGTTTTATTTGCTCCTGTTCCGGCCTGGCGGGAGTCCACCTTCACCCGTCCGGTCACTTTCCTTTTTAAGGTGTTCGTAGGCAAACAAATAGAGTACCCAGGCTGCACGCCGGGGCTAATCATGTTTGGATTGGATGAAAATCAGACGCAACATGAAATGGCATGTCATATGCACTGTAAACCCTGAAACCTTCAACCCTGAAAGCAAAACATTGTGCCTTGCGGGAGAAGCATATATTTGTTTCTATTATGATTTCAAGAATGCATCATGATCAGAAGATAATCGGTAAGAGATATTCATGAAATGCCTCATAACACACTATATGATACCCGGCAAAATGCTTGTGGGCGAACCAGGGCGTTTGCAAGCAGGGTTGTTTTAGTTCAATATAGATGCATACGATCATTTACATATTTGCAGAGCAAGGCACAAACTATTTAACAATGTATTCAATATTTTCTCACTAAAACAATTCAAGCTGAACAGAATGTGCTTCAACGCTCTCAAAAAGAACCGCGTGTAAAGTACATCTAATGCCTACTTTGCTCGTACAAAATGCCGTATCTCTCCATCTGGGACTACAGATCATCATGGTCGGCCAAGACCCTCCCACGGTGCTGGTCGATGCTCAACCAGCTTCAAGGCAAATGATTCCTTCCGTGTGAAGCCGTTGCCGCGGCTTGATGTCCGAGAGCCAAGGGGACCATGATGGACCAGGGGTTTGAAAGCTGAGGGAATGCAACAAGAGCAACGACCCCAAAACAGTTTGCATCAGTTTCAATGTGAGATGGATGGGTCCATGAATTTTGTTGGATCGAGGAACGTTGTCACCTCAGTATTCTCAATCAATGTTTGACAGGAGTCGCGCCAATATCCTCTAGAATACGCGTATATGTTTACATCTTTGGTTCCCTATTTTCGAGATTTATTGAGCTATTCATTTACGTATATATTATAGACTGTGAAATGCATAGAAATACATACACATCACATTTGTCAAGTTTGGGTAGCTGGTGCCATTGGATGCTGCAAGAATGACATCCGAATGTCCCACTTAGCACAGCATACTGTTGCGTTATCAAAATGTAGCTGTTCTGCGTCTCCTGGCCAACGCATTGAAACCCTGCAACCTCAGGATCGACATGGGCAATGTCCATAAATGCTGGCACCCCGAAATCCAGCAAGAACATGCCGTTCTTAAAAGGGATACCGACACGACATCGCAATTTTTGAGAGTACACCACTTGTGACGCACCTAAGCAAATACAACATGTTCCTTCACAATCTTCACAGCTACCTGCAAGTTCCGAAGCCTGGCTAGCCGTTGGTAGAATCAGCGATGTAGCCTACGGGGCTTACACTAGCTGCTGCACTTACGTTTATTACACGTTATTACACATTTGTTATACTGAGGCATGGGTTTGCAAAAGAAGACGAGCTTGAAAGCAATGGTCACAACAAGACCACTGTATCAACCAATCTTGCAGTTGCAGGTAGGTTGTTCAACAATTTTCAACCCATGATTTGGCAACCTGAAAATTCCCCTACTGACGTAGTTCCTTTTTAATAAGCTGCCTTGACACAAGTTGATCAAGCTGCAGGTGGCAGCCGCCACAGATCCAAATGACTGACTAAGCTTGATGTGGTCGTGCATATTGTACAATTGTCAATGGTTATAGGGCTTGTGAACGCTTGTGGATTACCTGACAGGTCCTGAAAGGGAAGATCAACTAGCGAATCATCACTGCCAGGCCGAAGCCATGAGACGCCTGGCGGCAGATGCTCGGGCCTTGTCATCGGCCAGTGAACAGGCAGAATCGCGCCGGTGGGTCAGTGCCAGGTCGCATGATGTGCTGCTTATCCGTTGCCATTTGAGAGCCAATTCTGTCGCTTTACATCTCCAATCTTTGATGGTTATTAAAGAAGAACATCTACAAGTCTACAAACTTTAAAAAAACAACAGATTGGGCAACCAACGCTGTTTGCTAGGCGTTTTTTCGGTGGTGATTGTTGGATTTCTCCAGAGTGCAGCCGAGCCATGAAACTGGGGGCATTGATGGCTAGCACCAACATCCAAAAGCCTTTCCCCCCCTACTGGGTGACTGCAAGCACGGTAGCTTGATGGATCATGAGGAACCAAATTAAGAGGGTTTACATATGTATCATCCTCATCCCCTGCCTGCTGTATGAAATGTTTTTTTTCCAGAGGGTATACCTTGTAGATGCTGGTGGTCGTTGCCTGATGGATTTCCAAGGATTCTGAACTATATAGCTACATTTTTGGGAGTCTTGTTGATATACCTCAAGTAGTGGCTGATTGCCCCCCCTTGACTGGAAGAAAAGAGAGCACAGCTGCAGTTGTTTAGGGTTTTGTCCGAGCCACACGTCTAAATCAAGTTACTACCAAGACGGAGCGTTGAATAATTACTCTGGGGAGATTACTATCGGTTTTACTGTTATTTTGTTTAGAAACAAAACAGGTCATATACTCTATCCAGTTACTGCCAGTTACTTTCTTCGGCCTGGTCTCCCACTTCGCGGCTGGCTTCCCTTAGCACTCCACATTGGGAAGGTGGCCATTCGGATACCTATCAGTTAGCCCTGGTGGTTGACATAATTCGGACCCATGGCCGCAGTCCCTTTGTGTCACGCAGATTGCTTCGGTGGTCCATCAGCACCGTGACGATTTCAACGTCAGAAGCCTAGGGGAAGACTACAACGAATCATCGAGATCACACCGGAGAAGCAGGGTCACAACCCATGTTTTTCAGGAGCTTAGCATAGCTTAGCCAATCAACAAGATCCAAAATGAACCAAAGCCAACGGTGGAGCAGGACAGCCTAACAGCTGACAGCCTCTTACTGGACTGCCCCCTGTACATCGGAGGCTTTGACCGTTTTGTTTCAACCCATTCTGAGAACGGGTCTTCACCATCTTTTGCAGCGGATGGCACCAGGACGTTCCATTTGGCTTGATTGCTGCTGGAAAGATGCAAATAAACCGAAAACATTGCGTTCTCTCATCGTCCCGGAGGTTTCCCTAAGGTTTCTAGTAGCAAACCAACCGAATGAGTTGTTGTCGACACTTTCTTGTGAGATCTCGAGGCTTGCAGTGCACCCTGCTGCATGTCTAGCACCATTCAGAGGTGGCACCCATGCATTTGAGTAAGGCACTTGCAGCTGTCAACACTTGGGCATTTTGCGTGGTGAGAACATGGAAGCTGATGCTGCTCTTGTCCCAGGTTGGACCTTCATGATGGTGATGATACCGTTTGTGAACATCATAATTGAGATGAGGAAACCACATTTTGCAACAATGTTATTGACATGACCTAGTGGAAATCCTAGTGGTAAAAATTCAGTGTGGTTTCCTGCCAGTGTCAACCTGTAACATCAGGTACAGTAACTGTTGAATTTTAATGGAAGAACCCTGTCCCAAAACAGCTTTTTCCTGGGCAACCGTGTGGTTGTTGAATTCCTGGCCCGTTCCATGCTGCTCGCCTAGGCGATCGAGACAGACGTGCATGAAGTAGAAGAGGACCGCTGGCCCGGCCAGCAAGCGCTGGCAACGGCATTCCACATTAGCTGATTCGTTGTATAGAGCCTGCCAACAATAGCGACAATGGTAGATGCATATTAATAAACCACTAGAAACCACCCAAATTTGGGATAACTCACCAGCTCTCAAGGAAAACTGGGGTTGATTACATGGATCTATCTTAACCGAGATGAGGGTGCCCCTGTTGGGCACCTGGCACTGGAATCCCGAAAATGGAGGGACCAAGGAGGACATTCTGCGGCTGGTCCAGCTGCCGCCGTCGGAAACAGGCGGTTACGATCATCGGTGATAGGATCATCAATGGCTGATTATGACTGAAAAAAATAGCTTTATGGGGGATTTGAATAGTTAATAGTCCGGGAGAAGCAACAACAATAAGTGGTGCAACAATTACTATATGGGTGTTTCTGAAAATGGTGGATCTGCTAATCTATGGTTGGTTTGCTACTATACATGGAAGATAGCGGATGATTTGGGCGTACCCCTGTTTTGAGAAACTACCATATAGGCTAATAAGATTGAGTGAGCAACCGCTAATAGTGGCAATAAACCACCCTCATTTTACCATGGTGACTCATGGTGATCCTTGAAGAAACGGGGATCATGGAAAATGATTCTACCAAATCCAGGCCACCTTGTGGATGGGAGGGTCACTTCAGAGTACCCATCTCCATTGATCTCCCATTAGGCTTTACTGATCAGAGTAACTTGACTGGCTTCAGCATGCTTCAGTGGTTTGTCAGCCAGTCATTCTGCTGTTTAGAATCATATTCTGCAGGATTTCTTCGGTGTATCTCTTAGGTCAGAGGGAGTCATCCGTTCTCCGCAGCATTCGGAACTGGACCAGTCCATGGTTCGTAATTGCAGGTGGTGCTCAGGCTCTGGCACTGATTTTTTGACCATCCTATCCATAGTGGTACCCGATTGAAACAGCACTGGGGATACATCTCTGGTTCCATGCTGCACAACCCGGGCTTCATTTGGTGGTTACCGTTCTGGTTTCGATCTAGTAGCAAGCCGTACTGTTGGATTTCAGTCACTGATCAAGGTTCCAGATCTTTGATTTGTGATCGGAAGTGTTCTTTAGTTGCATTTCTCCCCCATGATTCATTGTGCACACATAAACTGCCCCCCTCAAAATGATATGGCTGATTCCCTACTCCGCGAACAAGGGTTTCTGGTCGTGGGCTTACACACGGAGGGGATGAGTGATATTGATGTCTTAATGTAAGCCTTAAAAAAGATGAACGGCCGCCCCAAACACGCCAAAGGACACGGGGGTAGTGGTGGACAGACTGGCTGAGACTGCCAAAGGCCACTTGGGGCAGGTGGTGCGACCAACTTATCATTGCTGGATGGACAGCACGGCACTTCGGTTCCTCCTCAGTACAGGCTCCATATTTGTTCCTGAGTGCAGCAGAGATGTTGTGGCCCAATGGAGAACTTCACAAGAAATCCAAAAAATTGATAGAAAGACAATGGAAAGAATGAAAGGATGTGCTAAGAACTTCCCAGTAAGAACCCCGAATGGCCACCAGGTGCAGACCATCATAGGTCCTTGTGGTTCCCTTTCCATGTTGGGAAACTACGCATTGTTTTAATGCACTGCAAAATGCCCCAGCTGGTACGGACGCCATCTCCTTGTGATGTCCTTCTCGTGGTTCTCGCACCTAACTTCGAAACTATGAGGCTGCAGACTGTTCATAACGAAGGCGCAGGTTCCTAGGGTATCTGAATTTCATCCTTCCAAATCCACCTTCCAGGTTTGCTGAAGAAAAAAGTTGGCAACCGCAGCGCGAGGGGAGACCACTGCATGATTCCAAGACAAACCAGCTGACGGCATGGCAAATGATGCCTTGTTACTCGTTGATCCTAAGGCCAACGGCACCAAATGGAAGTCGTTTGGATGACAAAGCAATCCAGCAAAGAGGTCATCGCCCAACTGTTCGTTTTTTACCGCCAGAACGACCTGCAAACCTTTGCCGTCAAGCGTGTTAGAAGACTACTCGGGTGCTGCGCAGCTGCGAAACATGTTTTTACATAGCTTTCGAGCTGAAGGTGAAGCAGCACTTGTAGCCGTGCATTTTGAGAATTAGGATAGAAACAAAGAGCGGAAGGATGCAAAAACAAAAAATGAATATTTGGTATACATTTGTGCTGTGTAAACATCATGCCCCTGATGTTGGTGACAATTGTATATACTCTCCTTGCGACGGATGCTAACCAACTGTCCGTTACTTGTGACTTCTCTGTTGCGCGCTAGGATGCCAACATGACTCCAAGAAGGCATCCTGGATCCTAATAAAAGGTCAACATCTTCCGATCCACATAGGAGATGTAAGTTCCAAGCGATGGTACAGGTGGTTGTTCTTGATGGCCATTGCTGATGCCCTTACCATCTCGAGAGTCAACCAATTTCCACTTACGCATAATTTAACCCCCTCTAGCATTGACAAATGCAAACAGGGGACGAGGAATCGTTGCACGGGTACTTATGCGTCATTAATCCGTGTTTACGCACGCATATTTTAACCACACAATTCATCATAGTTCACCACGCAGTTCACCATATTGATCCATATTTCACCATATTAATCATGATCCACCACATGATTCACCATATAATCACCATACAATCCACATTAATCAGCCGTAGTAATCACATTCAACGCCTGGTGGCAGTCAGGGTTCAGCGGGGTCGCGCACCATGCGTACCATGCGCTCCCTGAACCGGCGCTGCCTCAGGCAGATCCAAGTCCAGAGCCCGAGGACCCAGTGCCTGCAAACCCTGATGAGTAATGAGCTTGGCCGTAGGGAATATCAAGCAGCTGAATAATCATTGTGGTCATATTCTATCTATCTTTCTATCTATCTATCTATCTATCTATCTGTCGATCTATCTATCTATATATATTCATGAATAATCATGACATTGTGGAGTAAACCATTCTCGTTGGTCATTATATTCATGAATAATCATGATTGATATTGATCGATAATATCCCTAATGACCAACGATCAAGATTACCGTCAGTGATCACCAACAGCATCCACAAATAAGCAACAAAACTGTGCCAAAACCATGTTAACACGTGACAATCACCAACAAGACAGGTTCATGAAAATAGAATGGCATACGCAACTGGGGCCCAAGCATATTAGCATAAGTTCGCGAGCATCGTGGGCATTCCCGCCCCCTAGAAGAAGGAAGTCTTGCTTCATCACACCCCAGAATCCAGAAATCTTGGTTTGTCCGTCCGATTCATGGGGTGTGTTTCTCGCCAGTTCGGGGTTTGGAGGTTTGATTGTGCTTGTTTGTGCCTGAGGAAAAGGACATCGAACTAACTGTTGGGTTGTTAAAGACATCCCCAGCCTTGGCCTGCATAGTTTTCTGCAAGAGTGTATGGGTAGGTCCAGTCATGGGGGTACCCCAAAACCAAACGGTTCAGAAATGTTCGTTTTGACACATCAAACATCGGTAAGCCAATGATTCAAGCTTACCGCCCATGGTGCCATGGTAAATCACCTCTAGGTTGCTGCTTGTTCATTCATTCTTGCTTTTTTTCCTGCCGTTTTTTCTATATGGATGGGTGACCCCATGGACGGGTGACCTGATGGAACCTACGTTACTGACCTTCCACACGCAAAGCTCGCAGACGGCCTCAGGTGTTCAAAGCCACCCTTGGAGTTGGAGCCTCCGGTGTGCCATGTCTGCATGGCGGAATGGCTAAGATCAATAGGGTGCTTCTCAACGGGTAATGATTAACAATTAATTGACAACTAATAATGGTCAACTAATAACTCATCAGTTAATGAAAAATCTACTAATTAATATATAATGCCGATGGGTAACTATGTTAATAAGCAAGTAATAATCAACTACAGTAATAATTGGGGAGGATAATTAATATACAATTACCAACAATAGCTAATGATTGATTTAGAATAACCAATATCAAAGTGGTTGACGACCGGGGACAACGAACACATAACCAACAACCGATGGTTAGACAACTACTATATGGTGGTTTCTTAACATTGGGACCCCAAAGTTATGATTGGTTTATTACCAAAAAATGGTTGATATTGGATGATTTGAGGTAAACAATATTTTGAGAAACCACCATGGAAGCAAACCGGTCCAACATCAAGTCCAACACAATTGGACAGAAGAGAAGCACACTCATCATTCAGCCATGATTCGCTTCTCCCGCCTTAGGATTGAAAAAAACTGCTTGGGAGTGGGAGCTTGAACAGTATGAGGGTCGCCCAGCAACAAGGAAAGGAATTGGACACATATATCGTATAACATCAAAATTGGCTGGTACTTGTTAATGACATATCATCCAGCCGGAAAAGGTGCAAATGCAATGAGTCATTCATCAACAGGTAGTTATTGTCCTTTGTGAATCGTGAACCATTGGCCGCCATTATGACAACCATGGTCGAACAGCCATACAATGGCCATCACAAAACCATCATCGGCCATATAGTGACAATCAAGAACTGCTACACACACACAGTAAACCAATCATAGCACCATCGTTCTGTAATCATTTTTTGGACGCGGAAACTAGAACAAATTCTCAAAAAATCTGATTCTGCAGGCTGATGAGTTCACTCGCTACAGGCTACTGTCAACATGTGTGATTATCAACCAGGCAAAACAAGACCAACTGGTTCGATAGTGGGGGCATATATATATATATATATATATATATATAGTCACGGACGCCCGGTAGGCAGAAATCCGCCCACTCGTTTAAGTAAGCAGATGTGGCACACACACACACACACACACACACCAGTAACCATATTCCAAAATTTTCTGAGGTACACTTCTGCTTACGGGGTTTTATGCCGTCTCCAACTTTCTCTTTGATTCTGATCATTTTCAATCCAATGAAGCCCTCGTTGATATAGACGCTTGCAATGGCAGATTTTATTTAGTCATTTGTAATGAGGAATTTGCTGGAGATGTTCTCTCAGTTCTTTGCTCCAGTCTCGGCATCAGAACAAATCCTGAATATTTTCGGAACCATTTGAACTGTCCCTGGCGCGTTGCAAGGAGCGCACTTTGAAACCATGCTAGAGTAGCTAGCAGATTCCAATTGAACGAATCCCATGTGCAGAGGTACACTTTTGCTACTACAGTCCCGTCCAGAAGGTAGCCAAGTATGGGGCTGTAAGTAGTGGACACAAATGAAAAAAAGCCTAAACTCTACACGTTTAGGGGTGCAGTAGGCAGCTTGGGCTCACGAGAATCAGCAGAGGATGATCATGAATCGTAGCAAAGCAAGTAGTGACCATATCTGACCATGGCTACGTGTTGATTTTTCTCCCCTGGGACATCCACTGCTTTGGTCATCTCTTTTCGGCTGTGGCCGTGGGGGTACCTGCCCCCAGGTCGTCCTTGGAGTGGCGTCCAAAGCTCAGCCGCCTGCGCGGCAGCGTGGCTTTCGGTACGACCTGCCAGAGTTTCATCGGTGCCAAAATCGTTGGTAGGGGAACCGTCTCCGTTATTGCGGCGGTCTTGTGTTTTTTGTACCTTTGTTTATTTATGTTTGGTTGGTTGGTTGGTTGTTTGGCCATGTTGGGCCCATGTGTATAAGAAGACGTTTCCCACGTGTTGATTCCTGAACTTCACGTTGATGCTTTTTACATTGCAGCCTTCGCTGTATACATGCCAGATGCATGTGTGCGTGCGCTTGTGTTGTCTAGGAGAGGTTTGAGTACTTACATGCATGTGTTGGTATGAGTGCATTCGCATATGTAGCCAGGCTGCATACACATACATCAAGGCATTTCCTCCCGTATTTTCCGTCTTGCTTTATATCAGTAACCATGGGTACCAGTATCTGGATCCCTAAAAATCTGCAATTGATCATGCAAGTTTTCATGTGAGTGTGAAGAAAAGTGTTCAATCATGTTCAATCATACTTTTTGTTAACGTGTGTTTGCGTTTTGGCTTGCGTATTTGCGTGTATGGCAATTGTTTTGCATGTGCATATTGTCACTGTTTGAATGCACTCATGGAACGAAACGTTGAACATATAACATTCACAGACGTATAGATGTATTTTCATGCATTTATGTAAAGATGGACTTGTATTTGTCTTGATTGGTGGCTGAAATGCCCTGGAAAGCATGTGCGTGTAAGTGTTGTGTGTGTGTGTACATGTGCGTGTTTGTGTGTAGCTAGGATGTACACACAATATGTGTTTTGGTCTTGTTTGCGGCACGATTCTGGCGACCCACGGCAACCCATCTCATTGCCGGAAAGGCAACCACCATTGCGGACGCACACTTCACACACTTGCTTTTTGCAAAGGGTGTGAAGGAAAATTTCATGCTGGGCATAATCACAGTCACAGACATGAACTGAAATGCGTTTGGTTTGGTATCATCCAACAGTTGTGGTATACAGAGGTATTTGAGAATCAACCACCCAGAATAGATCCGGTAAACGTTCCAATAAATCACTATTTGTGGTGAGGGTGGTTTAGTACTGTGGGTCGCCCTTCCAGACGAAGATCAAATCATTTGATCATGACATGGCATCTATCATCACAAAACATCATTAAACATTCTTCTTTCACCAATTGACAATCGTTAAGCATCATTAGGCATTTTTTCAAAGCATCATCAAGCATCTTCTCAGCCATTGATCAACCATCACAAACTTGTGTGCGCCTTGAACTATCAAGATTTGCCAGCCGCCGACCTGAGCGGATCCCAGGTGTACCACTCTGCCGATTTGGGGCAGTTTGGTCTTAGGCAGCGGTGCTGCCGCAGCCACTGCCACTTGGTAGCACAGCCGGTGGCCCCGCCATGGAGGGTACTGTCAGGGAGACCGCCATAAACTCCGATGACAACCTGTTTCACATCCCAGGCTGGCTTACATTCTTGCACCCTCGTAGAAGGACATTCTCGCGATGAAGAATGCCGGTACAAGAGCCATGCCCATTTTTGGTTCTAGCTGGAGGTCCAGGATGTTCTTCGGATGCCTACCTACCCCGACGTCACTGCGGGAAGCCTACCAAAAGAAACCAGCTGATTCTATTTGTGCTCCTTTGCAAATGATCATGGTTGCGTACCAGCCAATCTCCCACCACGCAGGAGAGAAAAAGATGCGATATGACTCGATTCTCTTTTTGCACGTATATTTTGGCATGCTCTCTTATTTACATATTTATTATTTATATACATTTATATATGTATATATTTGTGTGTGTGTGCATTTGTTTATACATTTCATTATCTATTTTCATTTATTTATGTGTGTATTTGTTCGTCTGTTTAAATGCACACACACATATACTTTTACAAGTATACATATATACATATGTGTGTGTGTATTTATGTACGCATATGTACATATGCATATGTGTGTATATGCATATGCCCATGTATATGCATGTATGTATATTTACATATATGTATATATTTATATTTATATGTGAAGGCCTAGCTGGACTCGACGAGACGGCGATGGCGAGAGAGAAAGAGAGAGAGAGAGAGAGATGCATTTACACAGCCTTATATGTATACACACCATTTGACCGGCCATGACAGGACTTCGCAAATGCATCTTTTCTGACAAGTCTTTTTTCCCATGCCGCCACTACAGTACAAACTTTCCACATGTCGCCACTTCGAGAAGTCGTCGCAGTGCGTAGCAGTGGGGGAGAAGATCGAAAAGGGATTTGGGCCTGGGATGCAGTTGGGGTGATAACCACGGCATCTTTGGCTACTTTTGAACATATCATTCGCAGTTGCTGTTTGATTATGTCTAATGTTCCTTTCATGTTCTGACGGCATCAACCACACTACTCACCAAGTAGTTAACCATGATAGTAGCAGTTCATGGCTGAATTGCCCAATACTTGCGACTTAAGTGACTTAAGTAGCCAAACAGCCTATCATCAGTAATTACTAGCCAGTTAAATATCCATACAGCTTACAAATATTACATGTTACCACTAGCCTAGTAGTTAACAGTTTACCATGATAACCATGACATCCACCCACTGGTATCTCCACCTGCTGGCCCGTTGCCCGCTGTAGCCTGTGAGGCCGTGGTGGGACGTGCTGTCCATCGTCGCTTCACACGGAAGGTGGATCAGATCACGGGGCACGAGTGAGGCCGAGGCAGGAGGAGGGTGCCCTGATTGGTTCATTTGGCTATGGGTCAAGGCTTTAACCAGCCAACCAACCAACCAACCAACCAATGGTAAATGGTTAATGATAGGGTATAGTAAGCTACAATAAGAGGGGATAGTCCCAGTGCCATTTGGATGTTGATGAGGGTCAAGGTTTTACCCAACCAACCAGCCAACCAACCAGCCAGCCAGGCAGCCAACCAACCAACCAGCAAGCCAACCAACCAACCAGCCAGCCAGCCACCAATGGTTAATGGTTAATTGATAATGGGGTATAGTAAACAACAATAATAGGAGATATACCCACCGCCATTTGGATGTTGATGAGGTTTACCATCTGGCAGCTCAAAATCACCATTGTCTACCGGAGAACAAGCTGTAAATGGTGGATGTTCATTTGGCTGTTGATGGCTGGTGGTTGGGGAGCCAAGGGTATCCTGCCCTGGCCATTTCAAGGGGGAGGCAGGGCAGGAGCTACCAGGAGTGCCCTGATGAGGGTTACCCTTTAGTAAACTAATCTGGTTGCGCTCAGAAACACCATTTTCTACAGGAAAAGGAGCTGTAAATGATGGATGTTCCACTTCCAAATTTGTGTCCAGGACGGTAGTTGATAGTTATAGTCATTGATGTTGAATCGATGGTTGATGATAATTAAGGGTTGTGTTGTGTTTGTTAATGATACTTATTGAAGATTCTGGTTGATGATGATAATTTGTTGGTTGATGATCATCAAAAATGCTTTGTGTTAGCTAAATGATGCTTATTGAAGATGATGGTTGATGATGTTTCTTTGGTGGTTGATATTGATGTTATGTCTAATAATGGCAAGCATGGCTACAAAGGAATACTCATGGCTGGTGACGGTTGATGTTGGTTGAAGATGATCTTTGAGTCATGTTCACTAGGCAGCCAGTGTTTTGCACAGCTTGTGGCGGTTGTTTCAAGATTTGTTTGCCGCTGCTTGGTTTCCGGTTGGGAAGATCCTCAGTAAGATCTTGCTACAGGGATCATCCTTCCTTGCTCTTTCATCCAGCCAGAAACTCGCTTTCAACCTGGAGGAGGGATAATCCCCCAGGTCAGCACCAGAGTTGTCAACGAGGCGCTGTGGCATCCAAAAAGTCGAAGACTACTACTGTACATTTCAATACGATGCTTGATCTTCTGGTTGAAAGGATTCAAGATCCAACGAGATTGTGCTATATTCCCTTACATTTGGACGACCCGAAAGGCCAAAGCGAACATGAATTCTCCCAATTGGCAAAACCAAAAGGAGACGGAGTTCCCAAACGCTTGGAGGGTTTGCCCCTGTTGGTTTCCAGTAGGCTAAGAGTAACGGTTGACCACTTGAGCCTGGCCATAAAGTTGAGTCAGCTGCGGCAGCAGAAAGAGTGAGGAACCTCAGGAACCATACACCAGAAAACATCGATCCCTGCCAAGCACCTTGATCAAAACCATGTACCTGAGGAACCAATCCCAGTATTCCAGGGAATCGGCATTCAGAAACGCACCAGCTGATGGGTCAGCCGTTGATCAATGTTTTGGTAGAGCTGTTGATGCAGGTTTGTGGCGGAGGGACCGGAGGGAGGTTGCTGATGGTAGCTGTCAAACGTTAGTGGACAAGCATCCAGCACTGCAACGCCTCCATTGAGCGCTGCCATCCAGGCGTCCACACCTACATCCTCCGACAAAATGTCACTATTTCCGGCCAATCGGTGACTTTGCCCACAAGGGTTGCCTCAACCTCCGTGAAAGAGAAAAAGATTATTTAAGTAAAGATTGTTTCAACATTGAATTGATTGTTTCAAGAAGATTTAGGATCAATACGAGCTGTTGATGAGGGCCCTGAGCCAAGTGGCTCCTCTGACCAGAAGCTAGCACACGATCGGCTTTTTTGATCTCTTCTGAATTTGCACAAGCAGATCCGTATTCCTCGAGTTTGTTTTCACGCAGAGGTTTTGCTCTTGCACAGAAAAGTAGCCAAGACTCGAGCTTTGTTCGCATTACAGTCCGGACTCTACTTACACAGTTGTGAAGGGAAACACCACAATAGGAGACTCAAACCTTTGACTCAACTTCTGCCACAAGAGCAAGACCTGTTGAAAATCGGGCTCGTTTGAAGTAGGGTCACGACCCCTTCGCACTCTCCAGGGACTCCCAGCTTGACAACATGCAACTTTTATCAATGAAGATGAGCCCTTGGATCGGATCCTCGGTCATAGGCGTTTCGCAACGATGGCTGTAGAAATTTATATAGAGGGTCTTTTGCCTGATTTTAACTCTGATCATGTCCCAGTTGCATCCCCTGCTAGACGTCCAAGTTGTTGCAAGGTGTTTTTTTGGCGTTTTGTTTCAAGGCTCTTTGACTTCATTGCATGTTCAGCTTAGCTAGCAATCATGGGTGTCGGTTGAGCTGACCCAATGAGTGCTTCACCATGCTTGCCCCATTCCCAAACCAATTGCAAGAAGTTGCTCAACGACATACATAAAGCTGGACAAGACGATGAGTCTCCTTTGCTTGCCGAATGAGGGGTCGAATGTCCTTTTTTTGCCATTTTCGCTGGATCTTTAAGCTGGTTGCAGCCAGATGAACGCAGAGCTACAAGGCGCAACTGCGCAGAGATGGGCAGCCGCTATGGTCAAGAAATGGTGGTTCGCAGGCAGCTTCATGCACCGTTGCTTCTGGGGCTTTTTCAGGGATGCTGGCAGCAGCAACAACAACAAGAAGAACAACAGCAACAACAGCAACAACAACAACAACAACAACAACAACAATAACAACAACAGCAACAGCAACAGCAACAGCAACAGCAACAGCAACAACAGCAACATCAACAGCAACAGCAACAGCAACCACATTAGGAGTACAAATAGGAATAGCAACAAGAGCTGCAAAAATAAAATAGCAACAGAAAGGGGAAAAAGAGTAACAAGAGCAACAACAACGAAAAATAGATACTGGATCATGAATGAAAAAGAAAGAGAAGCAGCAGCGGCGGCAGCAACAACAAGTGTGAAAAAAGATGGCAAAAGGACAGTTTTGTCAAGAAAGGACAAGAACACGGCTGCCAACAACCAAAGCCCTGGTCAGCAATAGCAGCAGCAGTCATGGGGCCTGCCCCCCATCAAGTCGAGGAATCCATTGGCATGAGGCTGTTCTAGGATCTAGCGAGTCACGACCTTCAAGGGGCTGGTCACTTTGCAATCAATGACGATGATCCAAAGATGGAGAAAATTTAACATGCCACCATTTCTTGCAAATCATCTTTCCAGGGACAAAACGCTTCTTCATGCTAAGTTTGAGATTTCGTTTGGGGTTCGCTTCTCCAATGATTGGACGAAAATGAGGGACGCTGATCGGAACCTTTAAGTACGACCAGTGAGGACAGGATTGGGAGTTTTTATGAATACTCAAGGAACATCGAGGAACTTTCAAGCTGATTTCTTTCGCAATGGTGTGAACACTAAACAGTTATGAATAAGTTATGAACTCAGAAAAGTTTTGCTTGTCGGCTTTCTAAGAGTTTCAAATATTTTTAAGTGATGGTTTTGCCTCTTGTTTCCTTTCATAGAGCGTGCATCATTGTTCAAGTTTGCTTGGGACCTATTCATCTCATGTTGATGCAGTGCTGCATTTCCAGGAATCAGAGGCACAGAATAGCAGACAATTTTAGAGACATCCGCCATCACATGCATCCTTTTGTTTCAACATGGCACTACACTTCTCGGTTTCCGCACATCATACCTTGTGGTGGCCTGGCTCTCCATCGTTTCATGCATCTTCATTTCAAACTGCAATCATGTTCAAAAAAAACCTTAGGATGAGACTTTTTGCATGCATGACTGCCAGTTCTTCACTATGCAAACACAAAAGCCGCGTGCTGGCTCCTCCACTTGCACTTCTGGTATCATGAGTCGCCTGTAGGGCGCATTGTTCCAGCGAAGCTTGGATTTTGGAACAGAGGGCTGTTTCTGGGTTGTTGTTATACACGGTTGCCATGAATGGTTGTAGCCATCAAAGATTGCCAGTTTACCACATTTGATGGGCAAGGTCGGCAAGGGGAGTATATTATGATTTTCGGGACCCACACAAGTTTCCATTGCATGTGATTATGCATTGTCAGAGGCAATGAACTCTGGTGTCTTGGGTTGCACTTGGGAACAACCTTCCAGCGGATAGTACCAGTTTCGCCTGATCAGATGAGTGATGATGGGTGGGTTAGTAATTTTGGTGGATAAGGTTCATGAATGAATGGTTGATTTTGGTTCACTGGTTGCTACTGGGTGATTGGTGCTAGGTTAGTAATTTTGTTCTTGCTCGTTTTTTTTGATCATGGTGGGGCTGCTTCCCCGGATCACCTGTTACCCAACTATCACCTGGTTACGCCATCGAGGCTTAGATCCCAAGATTCGCACTTCCCATTTCGGCTACCCATGAAAAGCCAAGGCGCTAAACATGACGAGCTTCCGTGATGGCCTATGGAAAACTTATGAAAAATTGAAGAAGCTAAGGATTTTCTGCCCTTCCGTTGGCATCATGAACATGTTTCAATGTTTGGTGCTTTGGGGTACCAACCATTGACGAAGGCGTCCGTAGTCAAATTTGAACTGTCAGATTTGAACACAAACTCATGTCGTTTTATGGTGGCATCCCCATGGATGGCTTGCATGCCACAATTTCCCTTCTAAGGAATGGACGACAAAGCAGCATTTCCATTCGGAGCCCTGGTAGGCTGCAGTCACGGTGCTTTTTTGCAAGATTTGCTGAATACGAGTTACAAACGATACGTCTTGGCAAAAAATGATAATTGATCAATTTGATAACCAATGATGATTAGTAACCATGGTCATCATGGCTGATAATGATGATCACCACCTTCAGGGATCAGTTCCTGCATTTTGCTTGTGACATGGCTCAACCTTGGTCGCCGTCCATCATTCCATCCTGTGGGAGGTGGAAGGGCTACGGATGTTTTCAGTCCATGTTTCCTATCCAAGGGACTTGCATGAATCAATCAGGTTTCTAGTCGCCACTTGCCCTGCTGGAGAGGCAATGAGGCCAAGGTGGCAGCCCGTCCAGATCCAAGATGTCACTGTCCATGGGAGATGACTTAGATGATGGATGTGGGCCCGTTAGCATGGCTATGCCACAGCTCTAGGACACAGAAGGACGAGCACGAACACTGAGACCCTGTTGGTTTGCCGGCCTATGTGCTTGGACGGCTTTGCTGATTTCGAAATTGGCGAACCCCTACGGAACAGAATGAAAATCTTTCCGCACACGGAAAGTACTTAATCTAGGCTTCACCTGATGGACCTTGATACTTGATGGTATTTAAATGATGTGATGACCTCAAAGGAAGTGGCAACAGCACTGCGAGGGTTCAAGATCCCAGTATGGCTTTCTCCGACAGAAAACTGTGTTTTCTCCAGCTGATTACTTGATTTTGCGCAACTGAAGACTCCTCGTGGGTTTTGGTAAATGATCTGGGAGAAAAAACATGTTCAGTGCAAGCATGGGATACATGAACAACTGCGACTGAGTGACATACATATCTCTCGCACCCTGCACGGATCGTGACAGTCGACAGCCCTTTCAGTGGCCGATAGATAGATTTGTTTACGTGTGCAAAGATCCTTGTGTTTATGTTGTAACCTGTGTGCGTGCATGCATGTGCATGCATTCCAATTATGCACATGTCCATCCATACGTGCATGCACATCCTTACGTACAGTAGAAAAGATGGGGTAAGACAAGATCAGACAAGATAGGAAGACGGGTAGACAGAGAGATAGATAGCTAGATATGCGCGTGAGCATATTAGACCCCTTTGCCCTGACCCTCACTTTGGATGCTCTCTGGGACGTCTTCTAAGGGGCAGCTTGTGCCATAGCACCATTTTTCTATTCGCCATCGTAGCAGCTTTCCTGGCACTTCATATTCCACAGCTGCTCCCTTTGCCTCTGGGGCCCTCTGCCTCTGGGGCAGCAGGGTTCATGCAGGTCGTAAGCTGGTGGGCCTCCAAGGCAAATGCTTAGAACCCTGTCTTTGTCCGGCCACCTTATTGCTATTGTCCATATTTCGTCACATTTGTAGTTTCACTTTTCCGAGGCGAACCTGACTTGCAGGACCAATGCTTCTCAAATAGGATATTGGTGAGCGTGTTTTCAATTTGTCAGTTTACATGTTTCTTCGCAAGGTCTTTGAGCATGCGCTGGCCCAGTGCTGTAAAGCTAAATCGTCCCAAGAGAATCGACCCCAGGTACACCACAGATCCACTTGCTCAATCAGCACCATTTTAAGATATCTTCAAACGAGCCCCCAGCAGTAAGTTTCTATATC
Organism: Symbiodinium kawagutii; assembly: GCA_009767595.1. Lineage (NCBI taxonomy): Eukaryota > Dinophyceae > Suessiales > Symbiodiniaceae > Symbiodinium > Symbiodinium kawagutii. Next base: position 559,279 of record VSDK01001885.1, on the reverse strand, counting down.
GGCGGAGGGGCTGCCAGTGAAAAAGAATCTGCACAAGTGACCAAACCGCCAAACCAACCAACCCAAACCAACCAACCCAAGCAAGCCAAACCAAGCAAGCCAAGCCACGCAACCACTACCATCCAAGCGTACGAACATCTAACTTTGCGTGGTCTCAGGTCTCCGAGCCAGGCCCAGTTCGGCTCCTCCCAGGTAGGAGCGCTGCGTGGTCCCTGGTGTCAGGAAGCTGAGTTAACTAAGAAGTTGGGTAGACCAATGAAGCAACTTGGACCATGGTTGGGGAAGTTAGTTCAGATTCACAATTACTGGTTATTGTGAGTGTTAAAGTTTAGATTCATGATCACTGGTCATTATGAGTACTAGTTAAGATGATTGACTTTTGACTTCACATGGTTTGACCAATTAGGACCAAGAAGCTAGATAATCAGTTGAGAGATGGCAATGGTGGAGCAATGATCCAGTTGACCATCAAGAAGCTGGACGATGATGATGGTGATGATGATGATGATGGTTGTGGTGATGATAATGGTGATGGCGATGGCGATGGTTGATGGCGATGGCGATGGCGATTGACGATTGAGGATTGCTGATTGATGATTGCTGATTGCTGATTGATGATAGATGATTGATGATTGATGATTGCTGATTCCAGATTGCTGATTGATGATTGATGATTGATGATTGATGATTGATGATTGCTGATTGCTGATTTCTGATTGCTGATTGCTGATTGCTGATTGATGATTGATGATTGATGATTGCTGGTTTCTGATTGCTGATTGCTGATTGCTGATTGCTGTTTGATGATTGATGATTGATGATTGATGATTGGTGAGTGGTGAGTGGTGATTGGTGAGTGGTGAGTGGTGATTGGTGGTGATGATGATGATGATGATGATGATGATGATGATGATGATGACGATGGTGACCTCTGTTGACTACTTGGAAAAAATTGAGACATAGAATTCAGGACCCATGGGGACACTGAGCAAGCTTCATTGAAATGGCGAACATGCCCAGTACTGATTCAGCTTTTGAGGCACAGTATGTGCGAAGGATTGATGGTTATGATGATCTTGTTGATGGTTGGTGATGCTCAGTAATGGTTGTTTGTTTCCAGATAAGTTTCTTTAATGCTGATGGTTGTTTACTTAGCTCAGTAATGGTTGTTACTAATGGTTGGTGACAATCTTTAAACTGACAACCTGGGTAGCGATTCACGGAGACCACTTGGCGGCCTTCCAGTGGCCAGGCCTTCGGTGAGATGGTCGGGACCTCAAGCCTTGCTGGTCGCCGCCAGTTCAGCATGACTGGTTGGCATTGCTCGGAGTCTTGACCCACGTGTCTCAATCATGGGAAATCAATGGCGAAATCAGAGGGAAATCAATGGATAACCAATGAAAACCATACTAAGGTGTCTCAACCATGAGAAATCGATTGAAATCGTAGATGATCAATGAATCAGCCATGGGTAGCCACCCCAGCGTCAGCCAGTTTTTTTTCATTCGCTTGCCAGGAGAGGAACTCCACGAGTGACCTTGCCTCAGCAGGTGACCGGGTACCCTTTGACGGCCTTATGGATTCCCTCCGAGAGGGGCTGGTGGCTTCATATCACAAGGGATTTCTAGTTTCTGTCCCAGAAGCAGCGGGAATATCTCCAAGAAAGACATGTTTTTCCTGAAGATTTTCCCATCAACCAACTCAGTGACAGTTGTGTCTTTTTCCGGTGCCTGGTGAACCTACAAGTTGGCAGCCCTCATGAACTATGATTACCCATCATGAATATCTACAAATCATAGTCAGCCATGAGCCAGTCATGACCATCCTTCAACCACTGCCAGGTGACTATTAGTAGCGCTTATTAACAGATTATCAGTAACCCTTACTGGACACTGCTAGCCATCAATACTTGGATTGCCAGAGGCTCTCAGCAAGCCGAGGCCTCAAACCTTCGATTCCATGCTGCGGTCGGGCGAGAGCACGCGATTACTAGGCCGGCCACTGGTGTCCACAACAGCCTCAAGTTGGTGAAGGCAATACGCTGATGGTTGGTGAATAGATATCGGGGCATGTACCAACAATACTTTGTTACTATCCCTATTCTCGTATGGCGATTGATGATTTTCTCGCATCTAAAAAGGATTACGACCAACAAACACATGGATATCAAGGGATGCACCAACTTTTCGGTCGTCCTCTTCACGGAAGATCCCAGATCTGTAGCCTACATTCCAAACCTTTTCAGCAAAGAACCTGTAACAGACAGGACCTGGTCGACCGTTGGCTGGGGCCAAGGCTTCACGAGTTGGTTGATCCCACGGGACCCTCACTTTTTTCCACCGGAAACTCCAGTTGAGCGGGGAAACATGGGGAAATTGGATTTTTTGGAGGTCAGGGAAACTAAACATTAGGGAGGTGTGTTTGGAAGAATGCAATTTTTACTACAGAGATTGCCATTAACCAATGAAATTTCATGACCAATCAATCAATGAACCCAGTGGATCAGGGAAACCAGTGGATTTGGAACACTCAAATTTTATGAAATGGCATAGGTCCTTTGATATCTCGGGGCAAGTGCTCGTTGGCTTGGACAATTGCACCTACATTGCGTGAGAACTCCCGCGAAAGATGCAAAACCAGTATGATATAAGTGGCCAAAACAGCGCTGACACGCCGCAATGTGCTGACAGGCATGCATGATTTAAGATCGACAGGACAACAACCACCCTGCGCTATGCAGTACGTCCCCAATTCTCTGGCAGAGTCATGCCCTCAGGCCCTAAGCACAACAACTTCCTTGAAAAGGTCCAGCGTGTTGTGGAACAGGACCTGAGGGCTTTGTTTTGCGGGTGAGTTGTTGCTTTCTTGTTGTATATATGGCCCCGTCTAAAGCTTGCAAGCGCTCTTGGAACTGTAGAGCGGGTTAGCCCACACTGACGAAGTTGCTCTAAAATTGGGGTGTGACCATGATCAGCAATGATGATCAACCATGTCATCATATAGTTGCTCTATGTTTTGCAAATATGTTTGTTGCTATGAACGCCAGCGGGTCAAAAATGTTTGATCATTGGACCATCATCAGCTATCATTGAACATGGCATCAAGCGTTAGTAAGTGTCATTCAAACTCATTTTATCATGTTGGCTACGGACGCCTCCCAGTTTCCACAAAAGGGGGAGCAAGAAGAACACCAGGCTTGAGCATCCCAAAATACCTAGTTTTACTCACCCTGGGCCCACGGCATTTCCCGGCAAAAATGATCAGAACTTGAGATGGCTGAGGGGAATCCAGAAAATGCGTGCTTTAAGACGAGACTCTCAACAGTAGAAGTCTTTGGCCTGTGCCTTGCCTGTGTCGATGAGGAAGAGAAGATGCTAAAAGAGGACATGGCAGCATCACAGGGCGTGATTGCACGCGTGTGTGTGTGCTGGGTGTCAACGGAAATTACCTACTGCGGACCATGAGACCCAATGAGCCTTTGTCAACAAATGACCATCACCAACCATCATGTACCACAGCAACGCACTGGTATGGTGTGAGCTAAGGATCCAGGTATGATTATTGTCCCTACTGAATGGGCTTCCGTACTGGCAAGTATGAACCAGCAGTACTTATTCGCGAATAGACTGGGCACATCAGGACAGCACACTCTGTTGTAGCACCACGTGGGGAACCTCTGCTTCACCCACTTCCTGTGGTGAGAAAGTCTTGGGGGTGCCCAGTTGCCATGCGTCATGAAACGATTACACCGTCAGATGTGAGATTCGAAGATGGTGGTTGCAATCAATACCTTGCATTAAAACTTTGAAATGTTATTTACACCTAAAGTGTCACATGTTTTCTGTACCTGAGAGATATAACAGGCGAATTCTCAAAACATAGGCAGAGAAAGAACATCCCCATTTTTGGGGCGTCCGTACCCAGAGCTTGCGTGGGTTACCCATAGCTTGCGGGGGTGTTCCCAGACCAAAAAGTTTTGGTTATTTGTTGTTGTGCGTTTGTGTTTGGATTCTTCAGGTCCTACTGTAGCTGGCGTGATTTGCGGCACACTTGCACACTTCAGCTTGGTGAGAAGCTCTTAGTCGTCCCAATGCGTTTGTTCGATCAAGAAGCTTCAAGCAGCCCGAGAAAAAGATTTTAACAAGCTTCATAGAAGGCTAAGCTACCCCCCCTAGGTACCCCCCGCCCCTCCAGCTACCTGAATTATATAAGGCTGGATTAAGCTTAGCTTCTGCACACACTCCTTGTTGATTTGCTTCGCCGAGCTTCGTACGGTCAGCCATACTTTGGCTGCAGGACGCTCAACGGGCTTCAGATGGCATAGCCAAGCGGAAGATCAATGAGGACGATTCCCCGCCCCTGGCAGTGCTGTGGCTGTTGGACGTTCCAATTTGAAGTAGCCGCATGGTTGGTGAGGATTGGTGAGGGATAATGTAGCTGCATGCACGGTTAGTGAGGTACAACGATCGTTTTGTCATGTTGCGTTCAATGATCTACAAGGGGGGTGCCCTGCAGCTACTGATCATTTCACAAGGCTTAGGTGGAACATCCAAAATATGGCGGACAATCGAGGCAGTTCAGTTATCTTCACTTGTCACCCCAGTGCGCCTCACAAAAATTGCAGGACGTATTTTCGAAGAATTGTTCACCAATAGGGCTCTGTGGTCAAGTTCTGGGCCTTGGGGTCATCAGATGATGTACAAAAGGGGGCACAAATGGCTGTCAATGGACCGAGCAAATAGGCAAACCAAAAGAGGAATTTGATTCATCACAGATGGAATCATGGGCACATGTAAATGAAAGATCCAAGACAATGGCTGAAGCTCAGGTGCCCAAGTGATTTGAACCCTGAAGACGGAACCGGATCAATCACAGAAGCATGGCCAATCAAGCTTCCAACCACAGCATATAGAGCAAAAGTAATTAAGCACCAACTGCTCTTTTGGTATGGGCCTCCATCAGGAGCGTTACCGTCGGACAGGGGCCTCAGCTAGACTGGCGTTTTTGTGGGGGTTGTCGACCAGTCAGAATTCACATGCGACTGTAAATGGAGGTTCCTTGGCCTACGTGACGCAGGCACGCATGTGGATACTGATGCAAGTTGTCATGCACACAAGCAAACCAAGTGGGGTTCAAACCTGCCGCAGCGCAGCTGAGATATGATATCTTGCTCTTTACATGCGCTTGCACCAAGGGACATCAGTGGCACACGTACCCCACCCGTTTTCACGGGAGTTCCTGGGTCCTGCTTTCCATGGCGAAGCACCACTGAGGCCAAACTTTCGCATCCGAACCAAGGCCAAGCCCAAGGCTTTCTCCGAGGCGAGGGAGATGGGCCCCCGAAGGAGTTGTGAGGTTGGAGCCATGGAAGGCCTGGGAATGCCTTGGAATGCCATGGAATGCCATGAGTTGGGCGGCAGTGCGTGCTCCTCACGAGGATCAACATGATGTTGGTGCATTTTTGGGAAACATGCTGGGAGACGTTGGGAGACTTGTTGTTGGTGTGGTTGGTGAGGTGCCACTACTGGCCACTTCAGAGTCAGCTGTGCTTTGACTGCAGCTGGGTTCGGGGGATGGAGGCCTACTGAAGTAACCCGGCCAAGAATGATTTCCCTGGTGGAAGTGCATATTCTGGAACACAGTGAGAAGGATTTGCAATGTCAGCAACCACGGCCGTATTACATTGTGTTGCAATGTCGTGTTGGCTGACCTTGTGGAATTAGCGTTCTAGGGGCGTAGCTTTACAACTAAACAGTTGTCCCTTGCATCTTCCACCCTTGATTTGGACCTGGGACCCTGTACGCACCCAACTGGTGGATTTCTGTAATAAAGATTATCTAAGTTTAGTGGATATCATCCCGGTTTATTCGTACACCATTTGCTAGATGGTATGCCATGGTATGGCAGGCTGCTGGCGTTGGTGGAACCCAGCACCAGGCATTTTGGAATGTCCACATCCCAAATTGATGGTTTGATAACCACAGGCCAGGGCTGTTGTTTTTGTTCAGATTCTTTATGGTGACTTTGTGTTGAGATTGCGCTCAATCCTGTCCTTGAATGAGGAATCTTTGATGATCTTCCGAAGGACGATTGGGAAAAAGATGGAAAAAACATGTGTGGTAATAGTAAAGGAAACGCCTTCGCCAATGAAGTTGAAGGGCAAGCAGCACGACTGGTAGTTGCAAAATAGAAAAGAAATGAGCCATGTTCCATGGCCTCTGTGAGACACCAGGCATAGCCTTGATCTAACTTGCACATGATCCCTGCAGGAGGGGTCTTGGTTAATTAAGCACAAAATGGACCTAACAGACTGTCAAGAAACACTTGAGCTCCTTGACAATGGAGTTTTGCACTCATCTCCGTTTCTCAATCTCAGCATTTGGTTGGTTGCCGACATGTGTGTCTGCAAGCAAGTGTTCAAAGCAGAATCAATAGAGTTCGCGACAGGTGCTACCAGGATTGTTTGCACCAGCCGGGGTTCATTACCAACAGGAAGACCACGGAAGATCATGAATTTTTGGGTGCACTTTTTGCAGGCAAGCCCATGTTACTGCTGCGACTCTGATTTTCATTGGGGTTGTGCAATCCTCAAAGCGGCAAGCAATTCTGCTGGTTAGGTGGCAAATGTTGGGGTGCTGAGGTCAATTGGTACATGAAGCACAGTCGACTTCCGATTCCTCCGAGTCAGCAGCTGAGGGTGATTTGCCACCAGTTTTTCCAGATGATGAGTCGTACAGGGTGGCCATGATGCGGCATTTTTGGCCGCTGACCATAAGCACAATCAGTAACAGTCGTCAAGCACTAGTCAGCATCAGCTTCATAAAGCATAGTCATAGTATCAACCATTGTTACTCGTGACTGAACTTTCAAGGCACTCATAAATCACGAACCCAATTTGCTTCAATTTCCAGGTTGAGAAGCTTTGCCTCGCGAAACCTGCGAGAGCAATGGTCTGATGAGTCTGATGCTGCCTTGGCTTTGGAGGAATGAAGGTTTGAAAGTTAGCCAAAAATCTTGACAAGCTAAACAATAATAGTTCCTAGAAATCAGGACACAATCTGGTACAGCCAATGAAGAGCTGGGTAGCCAGTTCCACTGCCTGTTCAGCTGTTGTCCATTTGCGCTTAGCATTGAGTCGGTGACGCAGTGGGGAAGAGCACCACTGCGGAAGTTTCACAGCGACAGCAGTGCCCAGCGCCCTGGCTTGTTGAAGATTGAAGCTGTAAGTTGCCATGATTTTGTCAAAGCTGCGTTCGAGGCTCCTCCTTGCTTGTACAGTAGTTTAGACAAGCAATCTCATATCAAAAGCATGGCCGAAATTGTTGTTGCTCATGGTATTCAAGGTCATCCTCCCTTTCCTAAATTGCAGTGCTAGTTCGTCAGTCCTCAGGTAAGCAAAGAAATTTATGGACATTGTCAGGCCTGCCTACCTTTTCCAACTCCCTCCACTCTCGCCTCGTGTAAGCCAGGACCGTGCCCAGTCCATCTTGTTCCAAGTCACATTTTGTTACAATGACCGGAGCTCACTGCAGGGAGGTGCAACGACATTGCCCCAGTTGTCGTACCCGGGGCACAGCAAGTTGCAGCAGTCAAGGGAGGTAGACTATACCCCAAGTCGATCCTGACAATCCTCCCGGTTCCGAGACGTGCTGGTACCATGACCATCAGTTACCCAAATTTGGCAGGTGGAGAAATCCAGGTGTTTTTTAATGAACCAGCTGATTTTCATCTAAGAAGTATTTTGAGATGTTGTTCCAATGAATCTCCATTGCAGATCTTGTAATTCTGCAAAATTAACTCGACAAGCCTCAAAAAATTCTTTGCAATATACGACCGAATGGCCGTATGATTCCAAATAAAAAAATAAGTTTTATTAAAAATAAATAATATAATATATATATAATATATAGTATATATATTATTTTAGATTATATAGAATTTAAATTATATTTAAATATTTATTATAAATTATGATAAATAATTAAAATTTAAAA
>VSDK01001885.1:506398-531853 GCA_009767595.1 Symbiodinium kawagutii | reverse complement strand
TATGCCAGCTGCATTGGCCACTAGGGCCAACCACCAAGCAAAGTGTCTGGCCACTAGGGCCAACCGCCTTGAACTATTTCTTGGCAAGGTCCAGGGCCAAGGCCAAGGCCAGTACAGGTGTTCAATCCTTGCATTTGGCACTTTTGCAAGGCTTGGTTTTTTCTTCCACGTTCCATTCTTTCCTGTTGCACGGTTTTCCGTCTGGCGTGTTATGCTTGCTTTGAATTCGCCCTGTCGCCTGCGACGACCACACAATTGTGCGACAAACGGGGCATGGGTGCGCATATTGCCGTGTCTCTTTTCTGACTTGGCCATCTTTCACATAAAATTGGTTGTTACACACGGATCCATTTAATAGGGGGGTCGGCGGCACCAGGGCGCTAGCCCTACTTATTTGCTCTATCACTTGTTGGTTGACCACGACACGTATGCCAAGAATGCCTATCACTTCTTGATTGTTCACCTATTACTGAGGACTAAACTTTTATCTCAAAATGTTGATCCATGATTGCTGTATGGGTTATTTTGCTTGATATTGCTCAATCCATTGAGTATCACAGGCTTGCCAAGCAAAACCACACGACCGCATTGCGTTGGACGCACCGTGGAAGTGACCAAAGAGCCCTGCAGGTGTAGCTTCAGATCGCCTCAGGGCCAAGGCGGAGTGAGCTGTGACAAATACCGTACGGTCTTTTGCATCAAATCGCGGGCCACGGTTTTGCTTTCGGAGTTTTGGTTCGTTTTCACGGACCTTTCGCGGCAAAAGGGACTTCTTCATCCAGCTTTCGGGACCTTTCGCGAAGCAGAAACTGCTTCCGGGACCTTTCGCGGTTTCGCTTTCGCAGAGGTGCCGCTGGCATCTCAAGGCGCTTTCGCACAGGTGGCTCAGCTGCAAAAGAGAACATGATTCATGGGCGATGGCTGGTCACAGTCATCATGGATCATCATGGATCATCATGGATCATCATGGATCATCATGGATCATCATGGATAGTGATTGTTGATGATATGGTGAACACAATGAATGATGAATCATGATGACTAATCATTGTCGTTGATCATGGTCAATGAATCATAAAAATTTCCTACAAACAGTCTTGGTCACTCTGCGGCTCATCAACACAGCTGAGCACAGTACTACAACTGTCCAGCATCAGCTTCAGAACCTCAAAATGCTCGAGGTCATACCAAAGCCGTGGAAGCACCCCCCCAAGGGAAACTCCAAACTCCTGGCTGTTGTGTTGGGGTCCTATTTCCGCAGAATTTTTTCAACCCCAAAAAAACTCAGTTTGTCACTCCTGGGACAACTAGCTTGCCGGGGTCTCGAGAGGGTTTTGAACGAAAACGAAAGCTGAGACAACTAGGGAGAAAACACAACCACTGGGTGCTAGCTCATGGTTTGAACCTGGCTATTCTCGGCATTGCTCAGTGGTGGTTTGAAAACCAATGTTATCATCCCACATTTCACTGGGTAAACGGTGCGGCCAGGAGATCAGAAGCGCCAATGATGGAGGGATATTTCTTCACCAGTACGTCTGTCCAGCAACAATTATGACCACAACCACAACGACAGCAGCGAAAACCAGAACTGCAAACATGAAAACAAAGCAGCGCAGAAGCCTGTAGCAAACGCCATTGAATTCCTCGCTTAAACTGATTGTCACGTAGCAGGTCTGCGTGGTCCCCCATCTTGCCCTGCAAAAAGGTGGTTTGTTGCTTTATTCCTTGAAAGCTGCTCCATGAATCTGTCTCAGCAACGGTCAAAACCAGCGCTGGTCAGGTGTGGGTGCAGTTGTGGCAACAGGGACCGCTATGACTGACAGAAAGCCAACAGCCCGAGCATTACCGTGCAGGCTGTGCGACCACACACCGCCACACGGCAGCACGTAGTTGACACCTTTCAGGACAACGCGCAAGAGGTTTAGCTCTGTTGCAACTGTGCCTACCCATCGACCTATGTCCAGTCATAGTTACCGTGTTGCCCTTAGTTCCACAACGAACTAAGGTCACTTGCTGACCTGTGGAGGACGATGTTGGAAGATGGCATAAGTGAAATCCGAGTCACTAAGCTATTTTGCTCATCAATCTCAGTCATCAGTTGTTCCTGCAATTGCCAACCGGCACCAGTTATCCTGATTGCTTGCTCGATCGAAGGTGGATTGAACGTGATTTTCCAGGCTTGTTTGCCCACTCAAAAATATAACTGGTTGTGGGTCAAATCCCTGCTGCCCTGGTGAAAAATCCCCGAAATGACCAAACGAGTTTTTGTCGGCCCCATTCTTAGGATGGTTTACAATGGCCCACAATCAACTAGTGTTGGTCTCCGACAATGGGTCCCTGGGCCTCATGACCAATGACATTCACTCTTCCTCACGGCAGTGTGTTCACGTCGATGACTTTGAGTTGCAACACCCTGCACCATGTCCCCCATCATGGTTGATCAATAAGCACCAAGAATAGTGGACACCTGTGACCCAGGCAGTACGTCGGCAGCAGCCCATACGGCTTTGCACCAAAGGTCACTTCATTTTGGTCATTGTTGGTCATGCCGCCATGCCTGTCATGCTTCTAGAAATGGTGGTGGCATCCCAAAACTTTCTTCATATGTTGAATGTATTCGGACATATTCAGATACAATACACTCATACCTGGAGCATCTCCAAATTCATCCAAGGGTATCTCAGGAAATGATCTAGCCCGCAGGTCAGTGGGGATTCCAAACATCTAAAAAAGACTAGTCAAGTCCTGCGACCATCTGGTGTTGCAAAACTGAGTGCGAAGGCACTGGTGGGGGTTGACAACAAAACATTGATTTTTTGGTAGGACTCATCTGTTTTCTAAGGAATTACTATTGGTATTCCTGTTTTCCCTGGAAAATCATGTAATGAGATTTCTAGTCGAGTTGACTGGCTTCCTTGGCCAGCTTGGAAGTGTCACGGTAGGGAAAACCTTTTTAGAAGGCTCATTACTTCGGCTCCGCTTTCCCCAAAAAATCCGGGGAACCGACACATTCAGAAAGATTGACTCATACTTCCTACCACGCCCGCGCACCTTGGCAGCCCTTGAGGCGGATGGCCTCGGGGTTGCAAAGTGCGAATGATGGCTGGTTCACGATGAGTAATGGTTAGTGGTTGTCAATGTTGCTAGAAAAAGGCTAGTATCGCTGAATGAGCGCTAGTGGCGATTCATGATGGTTGTGGGTGGCTAGTAGCAGTGAATGATAGCTAGTACTGGTGAATCATAAGTTGCCTGGACAGTCTCACATGGATCTTGGTTGCGCCTTGCTTGGCTGGTGACAGTCGCCTTGCTGCGGCTGCAGCCCAGCTCCAGAGCCAACAATCAACAAAGCCTTGCCACGCCATGTCTTCTGGCACTCCGCCTCGAACTCCAACAGGCAGACCATGACGGAACCCGCTCTTCACAGGTGAAACTGCGATGTGTTTCTTGAAAATCGGACAACTGATCGCTAGAAATGCCTTCTACTTCTTGATCAACCCAGTGCTTATTTGATCTCACAGCTCATCATCTGCCTTTCATGGCTCAGTAGCGATGATTGCCGGCTCTTGATCCAGCCAGCCGGGAGCTCTCGCTGCCAAAATGCCACGTTCGAGCCATGTCAATGACCAAGGGGGCCGTTGACTGATATACTCCGTAGCCAATTTGGATTCCAAGATTTCCAAGACTAGGAACGGTTTTTCTTGAAAAGAGAACAGGCAGTATCATGTCAAGTGAAGTCGAGAATTCCAAGCAGCTCAATAAAGCAGGTAGTTCACCCAGTGGCAAAACCCTGGTTTCGTGGCAAGCACCCTTGCTCGATTATGCCATCTTTCATGACTTGTGCCAGTGGCACTGAAAGCCTTTCCTCTGCACTGGTGCATGGCATCTTCCAGGATTCAGGGAGATGGAAATGTCTTCCTAGGTTGTGTTGTATACGCTGAAGGGTGACGAAGCTGGTAGAGTGGCACATCGAATGTCCACGTCCTTCTCCGAAAGGGGCCATGCTCAACTCAGGCCCGTAAGTTTGGTCAAGGAGCTGGAGGAACCCAACCCTCCCAGCCGGCTTCTGCATCGCAACCGCATGGAATTGCAATTGTTTTGACAAACCAGTGGATAACTAACGGCAAGTCCTCCCGACAATGGATCATTGTAGCGGCATTTCTTGAACGAACCTCTACTGTGGGTCTTCACTACTGCTCTCCAACTATCCCAGAAATGATCTGGAAAACCTAGGAAAACCTTGCAAATGATGGCGACAACCAGGGTATCTTGTAGGTCTTCCTATCGCCCAATCCAGTGAAACAAGGAAAGCCAAACGTGTCTGGTCCACCCGAGTCGCCCGACCTTGCCCTTGTACTCAGAGAGGTCCACGGTTCCATCCTGTCAAATCATGAATCTCTGGTCGGGCCTAACTTGTTTAAGAGATCCAAGGTCATCCGTTGCTCACCTTTCCATCTTAAGTCTTTACATCCAAAGATACCGTCATTGCCATCGTTGCCGTCTAAAGCCTCTTGTCAGCAATTCCTTACCATGCCCTGGAACCAACCAGCCATGACCATGGCGCCGTATCCCAACGGTGCCAGGACAACCAAATCGCCAAAACTTCAGACAGGTTGAAAAAGTCAATCCCACAGCTCCCACAGCAATGGGCCAGCAATCTGCCCTCCTTCATCCAGAGAAAACCATAGAAATCCAACGATTTCAAGCATGGAAGCATGTTGGACACGAGTGGACCCACCCTCACCCACCCCCAACCTCAGAGGGACATGACTCTTTGGAGTGGGTCAGTGTGACCTCGCGCTCCTGTTGCCAAGCCTTGGCTGTGGCAAATCACAGAGATCATAAGGACAGGCAAGGGAGAAAACAATGATTACAACAGTTCTGAGGCCGTGGGACAATATTCACCAACTAATGGGGGATACATCTTCCCTATGGGTATGCATACATCTTCCCCCTGCTCAATTGAGAATTTGAGAGAAGATCACTTGGGGGCACTCAATTGTTCAAACCAAAAAAATAGTCGGCGGTGCAGCTGGGAAGCACGGGAGCGGGAAATAAAGCATTTTTGACTTTCCAGCCCCTGAGTGAAATAGAGCCCGCAACCCGCACAAAAACCTTTCAGGCTCCGATTTTTTTTGACTTTCCAGCCACTGGGGGGAGTCGAGCCCCCAACCAGCAGAAAATCAAAAAAACTTTTCAGGCTCCGATTTTTTTTTTTTACTTTTCAGCCCGGGGGGAGTCGAGCCCCCAACCAGCAGAAAATCAAAAAAACTTGTCAGGCTCCGAAAAGCTTTTTTTTGACTTTTCAGCCCCTGGGGGGAGTCGAGCCCCAACCAGCAGAAAACACTGTTCAGGCTTCGAAAAGTCTTTTTTGACTTTCCAGCCTTCGAAGTCATGATGGTCACCAAAGTTTACATAAACAAGAATCTGTTAAGAATTTGAGGGGCCCTCAACACATGATGCTGGAAAATCCAGCGCAATTAAAATTAAGAATTTGAGGGACCCTGGGCCAAGAATTTGGGATTCTTTTGTACAAGTAGCGGATGCACTGTAATCCACAACAATGATACTGGGAAGAAATGCTTGATGAACAGTTAAGCATGAGATGGGGGGTTCTCAAAACAGGGGACCCCAAAAACAGTGGGTTTATTGCTATAAATGGTTCGTATTGGATGATTTGGGGGTACCCCTATTTTGAGAAACCACCAGATGGGTTGAGGCTTCACTGGGATAACTATGGCTTCTTGCTGACCTGACCTCAACCGCAATGCTGTCATGTTGGGAACTAGTGCCACTAGGGTAGCACCATCTTGAAAGTCCCTGGCATCCATTGATGTCGAAGCTGAACAGAATCCCACGACTGGATCAATCGTAGAGGTGTGGGCAGTGAGACAAACTCAGAATCGGGGAAGCATCTGATGGGGTTATGGAAAGCCATTCCCTTGTGTCGATTTGGAAAGCACCAATCACCAGGCGTAGAGTTCTACCCGCATCCACAAAAGATTCCTGATAATCTAGGCGTATTGGAATCGATCGACATGGTCATCTGGCTCTCCTTGATATCTTCACTATTCATTGGTCCAATGGCTATGACTCAACCACCAACACCATCACCACCAGCCACCACCAACAACAAGCAGTGCCGCTTCAGCAACGATGAAGTCGTTGCGTTGCTTGGAATGTGCTCCGAGCTCACTGAGCTCCTTCTGAGCCTCACCAGGGGGCGTTCAAGGACTGCTTCAAAAAAATGGGAAGTTCAGCTCAGCTCAACCAAAGTCCAAAGAAAAAATCGATCCCAAAACAGCCATGTTAATGGAAAGTTTATCCAAAGAGATTTTTTCAGGACGCGAATCAGCAAAGTCTAAAGCTTGGTATCCAGAGGTGTTGCTACAGCTCTCGCTCAGCTGTGGCGACACTGCAAGCACTCAACCCTTCCTTTATCGGGTGGCGCGTGGGTTTGACGTCGGCTGTCCATTAATCCCATATATGTACAAAAATGTGACTTCTCTCCTGCTGACATCCTTTCCTACCTTTGGCGTACACAAGTTGTTGATGAGTGCAAGATGGCTGTCAGATTTACCTTTAGCACCACGTGAGGATTTATCAACTGGGTCACTTGGTGTGCTCTCCCATTTGCTTCGTGAAGGAGTTCTGCTCTTCTAAGTCCGATCGCACAGGTATTGCTGAATTCAAGAGCTCTTGGGTTGTTGAGCGTTTTGTGTCCCAACATCCAATGCACTGCCAGTGAGACTCTCGAACAAATCACATGGGTTATCACCACAAGCTCAGCGTATAACCCAGCCGTACCCTGGCATCCTTCAATCCCTGGGGAATCCCTGGGGGTTCCCCCAGTCCTGGTGCAACCCAGCCACCCTAGCGCATCCCTGGGTTTCAACCCAGCGTCCCCTGGTCCACCGGAGCCTTGGCCGTCGGAGGACCCTTTGGTCCATCAGCTAAGCCCAAAGCCTGCAGCGTCAAGCAGCTGGTGTGAGCTGGAGTGCCTACTTGGACGTTCCAAAAATGGTCTATAATATATGGTTATGGTTCATCATGGCTAATAGTATATGGTTCATAATGGCTACAAGTGGGTTCGTGAGTGCCTACTTTGACATTCCAAAAACATGGGATAGAACTCATGTTTGATGTTTTTTAAAGGCTAATAATAGAGATACTAACCAGTTTCATTCCTGAAAAATGCTTGGCCAGAATCTTGAGTTCATTTCTCGCTGTGTACTTGTGCCTCATGATACTATGGAGCATTGGAACTAGCGCAGTCATCAGTTGGTTACACAGCGATCCAATTATAGCTATGTCATCCACCATAATGTATGGTTGTATAGCTGTGTGGTATAACCATAGCTATGGCTTGTATGCTTATCCTCGTTAAATATCAAGCACTACTGGGAGGTGCAAGCAAGAGTATCAAGGCATCAGCATCAGCATCATCAGAATCATCAGCAGCAGCAGCGGCATCATTTGTTGTCATCATTGTCATCATTGCCATCATAGCCATTATTGCCGTCATTGCCATCATTGCCATCGAACTTTGTCCAAACATAGTGGCACTCCCAAGTCCGCACCAACAAGTCATCTCTGGAAAGGCACCCAGCCATTCAGGGTAACCACTGTAGCCACATAGCAAGGATCCATCGGCGACCACTAAGTAATGCGAATACTCAAGGTCTGCCCCTATTAAGGTCATTGCTCATAGCAGTTCCTTCCAACCAACAATGCTTCTCTTGTATCTTTTGATCCCAAAGAGAACTAGTTGGATGGCCTTTCCCTCATCACCATTGACCAGCGAGCCACCCCCACCCATCAGTTCATGTGACTTGGCTGCAAAAGCCATGGGTACCCTGTGAGCCCTGCTGCCTTTGGTCGTGCGGCTGTCCTCTGTTGTGTTGCTTACCGGATTTGGGAATGCATATTCCGACTTATGGATAAGTATAAACTTATAAGGATTAGAATAGTAGTGTCCCTTAACATATTTTCTTCTAAACCTTTGGTCGTGCAGGTCCTACTACGATCGATGTCAAACAGGCCTCGTTCGACGCTGCAGTTTCCTTCTGCTCCTAGCCAGGTTCTATGAAGAAGCTTCAAATCGGTAGTTCCGCAGCTGAGACGAATCTGGCAACAGGCAACCTGATGTTTTCACTCCCAAAGCAGGACACCCCCCGCCACTCAATGATACAGGCATGCCCTTTGTGTTGAGTCTAATCTAGTCGCCTTCAAGGTGATTTCAGTGTCTCTTTAGAATCCGGGCCCCACAACCATTGCGTACCTCCAAGTTACATGGATCATGGACGGTGCTCTATAGACTCACACCTCCTCAACCTGGGACACGGGTTCACTGTCCAGCAAAGACATTCGCCACTGTTGCTGCTCAAATTTGATCACCATCCTTCCATTCCAACCCAATGAATCCAAAGATTCAGACCAGGCACAGTAGAAGATCCAGTGACTGTCATAGCTCATAGCTCGTTTCGAGCTACGACCCTGTGCCCCTCAAAATGGCTCCTCCTCCTCTGCTTCTCGGCAAAGCTCATCGGCCTGGCTACTGGAGGCTCGGGGTGGGCCCTTCCCAAAGCTCTGGTTTTTTCCGGTGAAGAAAAACGAAGGGAACGACTGATCTGTACACCTATTCATCGGGGAAAACCCCCACTGGTCTGATCCCATAAAACTAACTACCAGGCTACCCCTTTCAACAAGGGCAAAACGGATACCCCTGGCTCCTGGCCTCGCTCCCTCCCAACCAGCAGCTAGTACAGGTTGGTTCGGGTCTATTTGGGATTTCCAAAACCAACTCCTTGGTTTTGGCCACGTGAAATTGAACAGTGGCCAGGTTTTCAACCCTGCCTTTCGATCCCAGGCGCGGTAGTTTGTCATGGCAGACGAGGCTGAGTTTGTTGGTGTCAGCTTGAAGAGATCTGCTGGTTAGTGGTCTTGGTGGATCAGTAGATGTGATTCCATCTTGTTATGAGATGTACCTAGTATTCCTGGTCTCAAGCTTCCCTTATCCCCACCACCTCCAAGCCAGAAGACAAGAAGCATGATCCATGTCAACTTTTTGCGGCTGTACAAACAGTTCTTCAATGCAGCAATCTCCATTTGGTGGTTCTCTCAAGCACGACTGACTCAGGCTGTCATTGGGTTCAACTCGTTCCATGGCCAGACAGCAACACATTTCCACCCACCTGTAGATCCCCTCATCAGTTCCTCCATGTCACAGGAACCTGATTTCTCCACACCGCGACTTTTCTCTGAACGTCTTGGAGTCACTTGCCAAGGCCCATGAGCCTAGGATAGACCCATGCACCGAGCAAGAGAAAGGCTGGGAAATTGTTTGGTTATGTTTGGTTGCTTTTTAGTTTGAGAATGCTTGTTTCTTTTCATTTGGGCATGTGCCAAGCCATAGGGTAGTCAATGGGCCCCACCAAAGCCAATGATCATGGTACTAGGAAACCATTGGTTTTGGGGGTACCACTCTGGGGCTTGGCACAGACCCATTTCTGCGTGCTGTTTGATAGAGGGGATCCCCAACAGAGGCAACGGTTGGCTCCAGCCATGCTCGAAGCAATGGCTGCGCCCTTGCCCAACACCTGGCATCTTAACATGGAGTGAATCCTCGATGTAATTCTGGGTTCTAACTGAATTACAGTAGATGTAACATCTGTACATGGTTCAACATGTACAAATTCCCAAGTCAAAATTTGGAAACTGTTGCAGCGAAGAAAATGGATTCTGCAGATTCCCAGGAGAGTGTTGCCAAGGAGCTCAACCTCAACGATCAAGCCCTCGTCAAAGCGCCGTTCGAACCTTCGCTTTGCATCCCAATCCTGCACGGTGCTGGACTTGGCTCAGCTTGGCGCCTGAAAAAACTGGGGCTTTGATCACTGCCCTATGTGAACCTGGCAGGCAAGAAACCTTTCCAGTGCTACTCCAGGTGGCCACTCGAAATCCTCGGGACACAATGAATTTTCGGGGGCGCCTCTGGAGCTGCTTTAGAAATCTTATCTCCCCCTCGACACTGAGCAGCGAGGGTGTTCACTTGCCAACGCTCATTTGGGCGGGTCAGTCCAGGAACAGATAGGAGATCAGTATAGATTAGTTGGTTCAGTGATATCCCTCCCTCAAAAGCCATCATTTCAAGCAGGTCAACCCAGAATCAAATTGCCAAACCCTGCCAAAAGTAGAAATGATGTGTAGACTCCAAAAGAGATATCCTGTGAATAGAAAACCACGCGACCCAGCCGCGACGTGGGAGTGCAGCAACCATGTCGCATGACCCGTGCCCGGGCGGTCAATCGGTTGCGGCAGGAGCGAATTGTCGATGCCTTGGTGTCGATAAGAATTGTGATGCTGGCCGGTGGCTCCGTTAACCCCTGATGGCTGTGCCGTCCCTGCGCAGAATTGGTGGTCCCAAACTTCAGTTCACAGCGCTCTGGAAACTTGTCGGGATCCCACAAGCGATAAAAACCGGTGCTGTTCATCACAGTTCTTTCAATTGATTTCTAAATGATTGCTGCAGAGTTGAACATTGTTTAGTTGCTTATCCAACTAAACGAACATGTTGTTTAAACATGTTTAAGCCATTCTTGCCTATCCATGTTGCTGCATCCAACCAGCCAGTTTCTGGTCTGCAAAAGGTTCATTTTGGCCAACAGCATTTGATCAGTGCTTCTGGCACTGGTGGCTCTGTGAGAGCTCGCGAATCCCTTGGATTTGCCGCATGGGCAATGCTGTTGGTGGAGCAAAGGCTGATGCACTAAGCACAATGCCACTGGAGACATGAAAAGAATCCCGTGGGTGTTTTCCTTGCCTTTTCATGGAACAGAGCCCTTTCTGCCTCAGAAGTGTTCCATCAACAGCATTTTTTGCACAAGTGCAGCCCCCTCTCTTTTGTACATTTTAAGTTTACCAAAACAGAAAGACTCCCAAAATCCATGTTCCTCCAATCGAGTGCGGCCTTAACAGCAGGATTTTGGGACTCCCAGTCGCTATATACTTTGAAATCGATAGCAGCTGCGGCTGGAGGATGACTTGGAATGCTTTCAGCATCCAATGTTTTCGAGGTCAGCTGAGGAATCACTGGTATTGCTCATTGGGCAGGCAGTCTTTCTTGACACGTTCATCGAATTCCTATCCCTTAGGCTGCCCACATGACAAGATCGGTGAATTAAACGCTATAGCTGTGCAGCCATCAATCCACAAGGACAATGGTTTTTAGCTTTCTGAAGTCCACAAAGACCACACTCTTACAGCAATCCGCATTCCTCGCTTGCAACCTCCATCGACACTTGTGGCTGTCCATAAATTTGATGGAAAGAATCACAAAGTGTGAATGAGAAAAAGAGTCGTGTATATATGTATATGTATATATATACATACATATGTAGTACATGTCCAATTCATGAAGAAAGCGACTTCTCATCACACATGCTGCTTGCGTTTATATACATCACATCCCTGCAGACTTCATTTGGCCATTCAAATAGGCACGGAAGAGTGAGCCGGCCAAGAACCAGTTCTGAATGAAGTTGTCCAACCATGTCCATTTCCATCAAAACGTCTGAAAGAACTTGTGGAACATTACTTGGTGTGCACATAAATATGCGGATTGTTCATGGTTGTCTATCACTTGTCCACATAGCGCGAAACAACAAGCAGGTTTGCCACTGTCTGCCTGAAAAACTCTGCCAGTTCGGAGGGCGCCTGCTTCACAGACCCATCCGATTTCCATCCCCTGGTCAGCTCTCAGAAATGGCCACCGAGTTGTCATCTAAGCACAGGCTCCACAGAAGAGAGGACCATGGCACAGCCGGGTGATCTCAGCAACGTCGCCTCGCGGCGGCTCCTCTTGTCGCGCAGCTCGCAGCACCGCAGTCGCAGCTTCGCCCAGATCTGCCAGACGTCCAAAGAGCTGCTCTCTGCACGGCTTCCAAACGCCCAAGAGCGGATGCGAAGCCCCGAACGTGGGTGGGGAAGCGGAGTTGTTTGGTGTTCCCATCGAGTGACACCTTGAGACGCAGCTACAGCTGCGTAAAGGAGATGAGGGTAGCCCAAAACGAAGCGCGAGTGTCTGTAATCGGATTGTTTATACATGGTGTACCCATTTTTTTTGTGGTTTGCAACTAGAATGATAATTTTCGAGTATGGTTGCCAAGGCTATTCAAGTGTGCCTTCCAGCAATTCACCATCCGATCAGCCTGCATCAATTTCATCCTGTTGTGCTTGACAGCTTGGTCCCAGGGTCAACTCATACTTGGGCAAACCCTCCTTCAATCACCCTGGCCCCCAATACTCAATCTCTTTATACACTGGAGCCAAGGATTATGAGGTCCTCACTTTTGAGACACTGTGAGGCGGAAGCAACTGGGCTTGCGGACAAGCAGACTCTCTTTCTGCACCAGCAGCGGGCAAACCAGCCACCACGCCCACTGCAAGCATCAACAGACGGGAGAGAGTGGATGGTGCAATGTTGGAATGTTCCATGTGGAAGTGGTTGTAGTAGACAGCTACTGATGGTTGCAATGATGCTTCATCATGGTTCAGAATAGTTCATAACGGTGAAGCTGGTCCACTGGGTGAGTTCACCTATTTCTTACTCCTTGCACCAACATGCTGGTTGTCATAAGCCATCCCTGAGTCACATCCTCACTACAGCAGTGAGACCTTCAAACAGCAGGGCACCTGCTCCAATGGTTTCTGCGCACTTCCCCTCCTTTTTCCAACCGAGGCCATAGTCCGGCCGCACCTTCAAGAGAGCGGCCCCAGGATTCATGTTGTGTCAGATGGCCGCCGGTTGATCATCTGTGATACCATCAACCCATCAACTTACAAAGTCGTTGGCAGCGTGATGATTGTGATTCTGAGCCTCTAGAGCTTCTACAGTTCCTACATATAATGGAGAAGAAGCTCCAGATAGCCTGGAGAATGGCTTCTGAGTTCCTCCAGCTTCTACATATCGCATAGCCTGGAGAATGGCCCTTGTCCTTTGCGCAGTTAACGGCGGCCATAGCACCTGCACTCTTCGTACGCCACCCACGGCCATGCCCACCAGGCCCTCGTCAAGAGCCTCACTGGGGCGAGCAGACTCGACCATAGATCCCTAGTAGTAGCTGGTCAGTACGCTGTTGCTGGTTGAGAAGCCAGTTGATGGTCAGAAATGGCCAGCAGTGGTTGACAAGTTTTTTAAATCATGAGTAATAAGTTGCTCAATTACCAAGCCTTCCGATGATGATTAAGAAGCTGGTTAACAAATACTTAATGATTAGTTATTGGACATGCGCTGTCAATCTACCATCAAGCATGGTGGGGGGTTCAATGTGAATCTATCATTGCAGTTCGACTTTGATTAATCATGTATTCATGTGCGTGGTAGACCAAAAATTCACAAAATCGACAACCCAGCTATTGAAGACAGTCAGCATGCGTATAGCTTGATAGATTAATCATACATTATCTCTATATATATATATATACAGCATGGCACAGACTAGGGGTGAACATTGCTAGGTTTTTCTAGATTGTTTGCAAATCGCACGTTGGTTGCGGCAACTGCGGCAGATAGTTGCAGATTTTCACTGGAAAATGATTCCCCTGTGAATCCAAGTGTGATCAAAGGCATTCTCCAAATTTTGATGCAACGTCCACTAAGTAATCAAAAGGGAATCATGGGCGAAAACTAGTCGGTTTTTGTGGAATGCTGCGACAGGAGGGACAATCACTGAGACTCACTACAACAGGTTAATGGACGGGCCATCGCACTCCACGATGGAATACATTCCATCTAGTTGGCAACAGCCCAAAACCAGCTAGTTTCCCTCATGAGACAACAAGTACAAGTCAGTACAAGCTTCCGTTTGGTCTCCCTCTTCCAGGGTTTGGGTGAACGTGCGTGCACCCACCAGCCTTCACAAAGCGGCCCTGCCCAATGGGAGCATTCAAAGTGGCATCCTGCAGACCCAAGTATCAACAAGAGAGGATGCCAAGCTGAACAAACGGCTATGATGCCAAAGCTGGGATGCAAAACAACACATCGAAAAATCCTGATCTTCAAAAAGCAGCGAAGTTTGGTTGATTCTGACCTCGTTTGTTTGCAAATGTCTCTGTTGCAAACGATCAGAAGTGACTTGGACTTTTCTCATTCGCTGTCCGTCCTTGGGACCTTCGTCCTCACCATAGCCCAGCGAGAAAAGAGTTGTAGCCTCTGCGTGGCGATGCCCAAACTGTGGGTAGCCGTGGTAGCCACAAGGACCGCCGTAAGGGCTGTTACACCCCTCCACTGTTTTTAAAGACCAATGTCACAGCGATCTCTCAACAGAAACAGGCAATAGCCTTTTGAATCGAACAGCGGCTTCAACATGAAGCATCCCTGACGTCTCCGTATTCAAAACAGGCATACCTTCCAGAAAGCATGTACTGAAAGTCAATCGATCAAGTTCTGGAAATTGTTGAAACTGAAGCCCTGCAAACCATACTTTAACTTGAAGCTTCAAGTTCACATCAGTTTCCCAAACCTCCAGAAGTTGATTTGGAAACGCCATCGATGATCATTGCGTCAATTGCTCTTAGTACACGCCATTTTCGCTGGTTCCCTGTGATTACTGGTCATGTCTCCTGTTAGTGTCGGTCAAGTTGGCCATCTTCAAGAACTTTCGGGAACTTCTTAGCTTTGGTTGACATGTTTTAATCTAGCTGCCCTATGTCCATCCACAACAGGTGTCCAAAACTTTCCAATATCCTTCAGAACCCAGAAGAAACCCACTCAACAATCCGGAACTTCCCAGAATTTGAAGAGCCATCTGAAGCCTGGCGACACCTATCCCTGTGCCAACAGAACTGTCCACTGAAAGTCCGAGAAAGCTTTCCGCTCCCAGAATTTTCTGGACTCAACTCTAGGGCGATGACTGAGAACAAGATGCTAAAGACAAGATGCGGTTATGGGCCGTTGGTAAAACAATGAGAAATAGATCAAATAGTATACGTGCTCATTTCATGTGCATATTATGTGCTACCTTAAATGGGCCAAGCTTCCTTCTCGCTGGCAGTTGTTTATTGCTGGTTGATACTGTTGACTGCTGCACTCCGGGGTCACGTGCGTCTCCCGACAGTCCATCGTAAGATCTCTTGCCACTACGCATGACTCGGTACCTGGCACGAGCAGGGTGGAGTTCCTGGATGAGACAACGAGGAGGACGACAACCACAACGGGGACCCAAAAGAAGAGGCACGACGGAGACGGCGACAAGCATGACATCAAAGTCACCAACCTCATAAATGTCAAGATCACCAAAACGACAAGGAGACCACGACAAACGACCACGACCACAACAGCATCCACAATAAACAAGAACAAGAACCTCCACTCAGTTTCAAACCAGTTCTTGTGTTTAAGCCACGTCACAACAGAGTATTGGGTTCGCCATAACCATCCAGAGCCGCTACTCAGGACACCAGCTTTCAAGGGGAACCATTTGTGGAGCAAGCGATGTTTCAGCAAGCATTCTTGGGAAGGCCCCTGCTTCGCAACCTATAACTGGGGGTCACACCAGAATGCGATGATATACGATGTAACCATGTAGCATCATCCAAGGTCTCATCGATTCAGCGATGGCCTGTGGGGGAGCAGCTGGAGCCCTGCCTGATCTTCAGGTCGTCCCCAACCTTGGCGACGCCATCGGACTCCGTGCCGACCTTCATGTCCTTCGAGGCTGGAGCTGGCGCGCTCCCAGCTGTACCCAGCTGAGCTGGTCACAAGCTACTGCAGCTGAGCTGCTTCATATGGATCTTGCAGGCCCCAAAATAGCTGGCTTGTCAGTACAAAGCAACCAGTCGACCAAGTAGGCAAGCCGCTGGCCATGCAACCGACCAAGGAACCACCAATGATAGGACACCGAATCCACACGAACCCCAGGCCTTGTAACGTGCGCCGCTGGCAGTGAGCTTGTAAGTTTTTTCCTTGCCAGCTTCAGCGCACCCAGCAACATGGCAGTCACAGAAGCATCCCCAAGCATCAGAATTGCCTATCTGACGGTTCATGGACCGGAAATCCATCAAGTACCAGTTGGTAGATTGCTAACCGCATGGTTTTGCAAGCTAAGAATGAGCACATGCGTTTGTGTGCGTGTGTCCATTTTTGTGCGTATGTGCATACATGACACACAATCGGTGCCTGCGGTGATGGTATAGCCGGTACCCCAAGGAATCACAGATGGCCACCGGGCCGCTCCCCGCCTGGCTGCCGGGGTTACCATACTTTTCCTGCGGTAGCGAAAGCGCAGCATACCAACAAACATGAAGAACACCAGTCTGCTGTTCTGAATTCCGGACGCTTTTGCGAATCTTTTTGGATTGTTTGATATGACAATTTTGATTGAAAAAATGTGGAATTTCGCGTCTTGACATGTTTTCACCATCAACAGCTGGGCTAGCAACATCGATTTCTTGAGTCTTGCAGTACAACCAGCGTTTGAACCATAATGGGAGACTCCTCACCTCATGGAACATCATCAATTGCATACCTCAACCAAGACTGAGGTCCACCCAACCAACCGAACCAAGCAACCAACCAGCTGGCAGCTGGCACCACCGACAGGTGGCAGCTGTGTCGAGGCTCCTCCTCTCGCTTCAAACCCATCTCTTCACACTCCGCGCGAGATCGGCAGTCGAGGCCTGCCTCCAAGTCGGATGGAAGGTCAGACCCTTGGGTTACCGCCGGGAAGCAAGGCCTTGATATATAGGGGAACCCTCGGCAAGATGACATAGAGGTTCTAACCAATGGTAAATCGTTGGTTAGTCGTTCTGAGAATAGCGGATATTAACTATCAACAACAAGATGAGATATACCAACTATATAGGGGTTGTAACCAATGGTGCCTGTCTAATGGTTGACATGGTCAACAAGGGTTCATGTTTGATAATAGAGAACAATATGGTTTCCAGCGAATATTGACCAACAACTAAGGACAACTGGTAAATAATTGATAAAGCTGGGGGTAATCAACAAGAATAACTGGAATATACCAACTATATGTGGCTATGGATGAAAATATTAACCGACCACCCAATGGATAGGTGAACAAACCAACAGCTCGACTATTCTTGTCATTTCGGGGATAGTGCCCGTAACAATTCTCCATATACTAAACCACTGGGTTTCTGGGGGAGCGGATTGCCCTGGAAACCAGCCATGCCTGTTGGATCATCATCCAAGTTCTGGGATAATAGACTTGAAACCACCTGTCTGCTGTTGCTATATCGCTAGTCATGGATCATCACCCATACAGCAGAATTGAAACTAAATGCACCTAAAATACCCTAATTCAGCAATATGAAACTGAGCTTTAAATGACTGTCCCTCCTAACACCCGGGGTAAGGGTCCATAAAGATCATAGGCACTGAAACTGTGCATTTGTGCAGAGCATGATGCAGCCCTGCCAGTATCCACATGTTCTTGCATGCAATACAAGCACATATCATGAGGTCAATCGGCACTCATGTGCTACTTAAATGCAGGACACTTCCATCTCTTCTAATACTTGCACTATGTGCGTGTGTGTGTGTGTGTGTTTGTGTGTCAAAATAGTTTCATGAATATGAACAAACTTGTTCAACCTATGATCTCAGTCCAGAACAATTATTCCGAAATGGGCCCTGAGAGTTTCAGAAGGGTTTCTAGACAATGGCACCAGGAATGGCAACGTTCTAAGCTGCAGCCAACATTGAAATCGCATCCAACAAGCCACACATTCCAACCTGGACTACACAAAGATCTAAATGGTGACACAAACAAATCCACAAATTTGCCAAAGAGCCAGGTTTTCACAAGCCAACAAACATGGCAGCCCTGAACACCAACCAACATGGCACCCCTGAAAAACATGGCAACATGGCACCCCTGAAAACATGGTGCCTTATTGATGCCCTTTCCAAGGCCATAGTCCTTGGGTGGAGGGTTGCCTTTGATCAAGGCCCTCGCGCTGCTGATGCCTGGAGACACACCGTGGCAACACCGGGGAGACAACCACGAGGAAAGGAATAAATTGAATATCCAAAAGATGTCAATAGAATTAGTTGTCTTTTCATTGGGTGCTAAGATGCCCCAACAAAAAGTTGATCATTCTATTCATTCTTATCATATTCTGTTTCCGTATACCCACTTCCATTTTTGCCTGCTTCCTTACCCTCACCCGGATTCAAACCCCAAAATTGCCCTGTGATCCAAAAGCCAAAATGATGCTCTCAGAACGGTGCCCTCCAGGTCGCTAAGTCATGGTAAATGCAACTAAGTTGCTGGCTTCTTGATCGACAAAGCCCAGGGAGTAGCAATCTATAGCTCCGAACATGCCAGTGATGCAACGCCCCACTGTATCCTTGCCACTAACCTATCAACCTCCCGATTTTTTCCACATCTTTGTCCGCATATTGGTACTACCTTCTCCTTATCTTCTCATCTGCTTCCATATCACCCTTCTTACTAACCTTCTTCTTAACCACCATCAATCCTCTTATCAACCATCAGTGAACCGCCATAAACCACCACCACCACCATCCTTCGCACACCATGAATCCCGGTCCTTGTCCCTGTCCTGTTACCATTCACCACCATTCATCAGCTGAAGCATCAGTTCACCACCATTCATCAGCTCCCTAACCGCCGTTCACTACCCCATCAACCACCCCATCACCCACCCACCAGCGCCCTGGTCCTTCCCCCGCTTCGCACCTCCCAAGGACAAGGACAGCGCAAAGGCCATCGTGGCCAGGCGCCGCGGCGCCGCGGTCTCTGACCTGGAGACCAAGCACCAAGGGGGGCACCAAGGGGGGCACCAAGGGACCTTAGGAGCCACCAGGAGGGCACTAGGAGGGCACTGTTGATGGTGAACTCATGGTTATGGTCGTAGATGGTCCCATGATGGTTGCCCCCTTTGATTGATCAGTGTTGGATTGATGATTGGTAGTTCGGAGATGGTTCTTGGTTGATTAAGACATGGTTAAGAATTATGAGTGAGAAGTGGTTGATAAATGATTTCATTGATGTTGAGTAACGTGTCAATTTAGGATTTATCAATCCTTCGCGAATTGTGCATAAGCGTTCATTTGCTGGCCAGTGACAGGGGAGAACACCAACAATGATAGGCGAGTTAATGGCTGTATAGCCAATAAGCGATACCAACAATCACAGAAGAATCTACCAACAATCAAAGGGCATGGCTGTTTCCATAGATGTTGGGTCCATTTGGGTCCTATCCCAAGCTGCTTGATCTCTTCAAACGCGGCCTTAGAGGAGTTCCCCCGATTTCGGGATGATTGCGCGCAGGTATAGACAACAATAATAAGCGCGATTATGGCTGGTTCATAGTGACGTCTCACCCCTTCAATCATGCATATGTCTTTGTAGCCAACAACATTTGGGATAGTATTGATAAGAACGAACATGTATGAGCGAAGACGATGATGACGACGACGATGATGATGATGATGATGATGATGATGATGATGATGACGACGACGACGACGACAATGATACGTAGATAGCCATATCATACAAATAAAAGCGATACAAGCAAACAAGTTATGTCCAACAAACAACAAGCTTCGCAGTAAACCAATGGTTCAACTAGTGGTGCTTTCAGACTATCGTGAATCATTCCTGCAATCGGCACAGGCGTTCAATCTCCAACAATTGGACCATTTGCAAACACAAAGACAAATGGATATATATCATCAAACATGATCAAAAGTGATGAAGAAAAGCAAGTACGAATGGATACTGCATCACCAAATATGATGGAGAGTGATCAAAAATCCCACATGCTCCGAATTGGGAAGTGGGAACATGGTTGTTGCTGGCGACCAACTCAATGATAGAGCCTTGATAATCAAGAGTTTCCATAACACTGGAAACGCTTAAGCCATGATGATATTCGCGGATGGCACACTATGACAATCCTCACGTGACTATGACTAGCGGCTCAGCCATGCCTCGCCCGATTGGATTCTGTGTGCGATCGTCAGTGGCGGCTTGTTCGGAATCTTAGCCATGCCAATGAATGGTAATCATTCTTAGTACCAGTATCAGTGGTATACGTATCTTACTGTTACCACTAATAATGGTCATTCTAATATTGTCAGCTTGGAACAACTGATGGGGAGATCTACCATACATAGCTGGTGTACTATCAAACATGTATGGTTTAGCTATATGTACATTTCACAAAACCATCAAATCTGGATAATCATCCAATAGTATCCAATGACCAAATCAACTCGTGATCGGTTTTTGTTGGGAAACCCCTGTATTCCAGAGCCCGATCGGTTTTGCAGAAACCCCATGGGATGGGCCGCAGGCTGTGGCCGGATAGCTGGTTGTGATGAGCACCACCGGTTTCATTGTCACAGCTGAGTTGGTCGTGTTGAAGTCAACCAGCAGAGCCGACCTGACTTCCTCAGCTCGTAGATGTCGGCCCAAGCGCGAGCCCTTCGTTGCATCACCTGCACAGCAAACGCTAACCACTGACCTGCAGTGATGGTCACCCAAAGACTGGCTGAAACATTTAAAGTGAACCCATGTTAGCTCCCTGTGAAGTCTTGATGGCAGATTAACCTGGCAAAGGAAAATCAGCCATGTCCCAGGGTTTCCCTATCAAATATGGTGTGCACAATGGCGATGTTTTCCTACATTCTGTAGCCACCTGAACGCATGGCAAGGAGGTGACTGTACCAGGCCTGGATGCTGGCTCCAAGCACCCAGCCAAGCAGGGGAGGCCTGAGCTCCAAACTGCTGACGTCAATACCCACACTAAGTCAATCACTTACCCAGTCTTTCAGAGCAGAAAAACTGCCCCATATTTCCCCATGAAGATGTTGAAATGGTGTTGTCGTGCCTAAAAGGCTGCATTGATGCTATGAATCGAACTGCCGGCTGATGGTAGATATCCAAACTGCCCTCTGATCATCGCACCTTTGGAACAACTGTTTGTTTTGGGACCCCTTGAGGAAACAAGAAATGCCTGTTCAGCCATGCGCAGTCCACCAATGTCTTGGAAAGATGCACACAGTTGAGAGACAGAAGTTCTTCTACACATGAGTTCTTCCTAGCACTTTGGGGGGGCTGTACGAGTCGAACACGTCAGATGATCTTCAAGAAGGGTGGAGGATAAGAATCGGATTCTCTAATGATATTGGAAACAGACCACATTCAGGTTTGACCATTTGCCTGGCTCCATGGCACAAAAGAAATAATTCAGGTCGTCCAGGTGATCAGCGTGGCCAGCTCAGGGATCCAGGGATCAGCGGCAACCAACACTTGTCATTTTGTTCATTGCCGCTTCACGCACCTTGGAAAGCCTTTCGGAAAGCGTTTTTGCGGAAATCCCTGGCCACAGATCAACCCATGATGCCAAGCAAAACAGACCAGCTTGAACCACTGAAAAATTCGGGACCAGCCATCCAATTCCCCACCCCCTTTCCCCTACCAGCACCAATCAACTGCTCCAATTGGCAAGGGTCCAGCCGGGTCCGGCTACTAGTGTCTGGTTTCCTGCAGCGTAGCCACTGAACCATGTGAGCCATGGTGAGCCAAGGTCAACTTCTACTGATGTATCGTATGATCACCCAAGCCTGTCACTGCTTGGCTTGGCTTCCCTGCAAGAACCAAGCAGCAAAGCCAGAAGGGCCACATCCTGTTCGACTCACCGGGTGGTATCTTGGGATTCTGATGGTAGCATCAATTCAGCCTTTGGGTCAACCACAAGGTAAAGTTACTAGGAAAACGACTATGAATGATGGTGAATGAGCCACTCTCCTGGACATTTCCCAGCAGGCAAATCCTATGTTTAGAATTAGTACTTTCAAAATACCAGTGATATAAACATAGATGCTGCACCAACTGGGATGGTTTAAACCAAACATAACGTACGGGATGAATCGACCAGTAGTTGGACCAGAGTTTGTTCGTCTAATTCTAATACTAGTTGCTAGCCCTTGTTGTTGTACCAAGAGTTAGTAGTAAGGGCCTAATCATAGTGGTAATAAGAATAACAGTCGTGGTAGCAGTGCTGGTAGTAGCAGTAGTAGCATGAACCTCAAACCCATGTTCTGATCTAAGCTCTATATTGTCAAATTGTAAAGGTCCACTTTGGCATTCAAAAGGTGGAATCAACTCTCTCGAGCACAGCCTTCATTAGCGACCGGAAATTTGTTAGGCGCAAGAATGTTCCTTTTCTATCTGAATAGAAATAAAGGTTGGATATGTTTGAATACCAATTTCGGTGCGTTCACAAGAAAACCAAATTTTGGCCAAGACTACTAGGTTCATTCGTGTTGCCTTGACCTACAGCCACAACCACTGGGTCCATGCTGTGGCAGGACGAGCTGATCCCACGTGCCTCGCGAAAGGACTCAATGCCTCGAAAGCTCTGCTCTCGGAGTGCAGGGAACCAGAAGTGTTCGTTTTAGACAGTGAGGAGCATAAATTGTGAAAACAAAAGCCTCCTTCTACTGGAGTCGAAAGCGATCAATCTGAAAAAGGTATCAGCGAAAACAAAAAAGACCAAATGTTAAAATGTGGCAACAGCACGAAGGCTAAGTAGCTATTCAAAGACAAGCTCATTAGTCTCATAGTTCAGTGCACATCGACAGGAAGTTCATCCCAAATGCCTATGTGAAAACGAAATGCCCCGCGCTCGCCTGCATGAACGCAACACGCTGCCGTGGGAGGGACATCGAAAATGTACAGAACCAAACCTTTGTTTGGTTTGAAAATTGTTGCTGGATTGAAAATTTTGGCTGCGGCAAAACCACTTGCTCTTTGTCATGAAGACCTCTGCCGCGTAGAACATATTCACGTCAATGTCTCTGGCCCACACCCTCACAGCAAGATGTTGCACCACTGTAGGCCCAAAAGCAGGAAGGAAGAATCAAAGTGATTTTCAAGAATTCTGTTGGGGTGGCATTTCCAGAGATCTCAATTTGGGGGAAAAGGCGGCTACTACTAGTAACAACATCAACAACAACAACAACAACAACAACAACAACAACAACAACAACAACAACAACAACAACAACAACAACAACAACAACAACAACGACAACAACAACGACAACCACAACGACAACGACAACGACAACGACAACGACAACGACAACGACAACGACAACAACAACAACAACAACAACAAGAACAACAACAACAACAACAACAACAACAACCACAACAACGACAACAACGACAACAACGACAACGACAACCACGACAACGACAACAACAACGGCAACGACAACGGCAACGACAACGGCAACAACAACAACAACAACAACAACAACAACAACAAGAAGAAGAAGAAGAAGAACAACAACAACAACAACAACAACAACAACAACCACAACGACCACAACGACCACAACGACCACAACGACGACGACGGCAACCACAACGACAACAACAACAACAACAACAACAACAACAACAACAACAACAACAACAACAACAACAACAACAATCAAGAATCAACAACTTTTATGAACAAAACTGACTATAATAAGCGAATTATCTATTTCATAGTAATCATTGACAGTTATATCATTTAAACTATTGGTTCCCCAGGCTGTACACAACAAAAAATGCAAACGCATCAACTTTCCAAGTCTGCAGTAGTAAAATGGAAACAAATGATGGGACACAAAATGATGAGGCCAAGGAATGGAGCTGAGCACCACTGCTCACCAGAGACCAATAATGGAAGACTAATATGGGAGACAAGACATGGAAGAGGAATGATGAAACCCAGGAAAAAATTCGGACACCATACTGACTGGAGACAAATGCCGAAGCGGCCTTTAGAAGATTACGTATTACATTGTGAAAACGAAGTGCCAAGCTGAAAACAACACAAACAACCTAACCCACCCGATGCCAAACGCAACTGGCATAACAACTGGTGTACAGCAGCTGCATCCCGGGCATTTGTCCTGCTGATGCCTGCACCGTGTTCCAGGCCTACTCTTGCTACAGCCGCGGATCACAGCACACCTGAAACCGCTTTGGGTCTCAAACATTAAAGGCATTTTCAAAGTGAAGCACACCAGGACGGTGCTATGGAAGATCCACCGTCCCTATTTCCAGATCCTGGCAATGCCAAGTGAATCGTCTGCGCCACACCTGACTGTCTTCTCAACACTTCTACTCTGATGTGGGGATAAAACCTCGCGGTCAGTCCTGCTCTTCCACTTGATTCCAACTGTCCTCCTCCAGTCTTCGCCTGCAGGGACAGCCTTGGGACCTTGGCGAAAGTCTTAGAGGAATCTTTTGCATATTAGGCAAGCAGCCCTTACAATATATTTTTTGGTTTTAGTTGATGTTTTGAATCATTGAGCTTAGGGGCTTTGGACTAAGAGATTTTCGCGTTTTACCGGGTTTCGTTCAAAGGAGAAAAACCGTAATTCACAGGGGAGAAAACTAATTCGAAAAGATGCAATCCAAAGTCAACACCTCAATGACAAGCTAAAGAATTCCCGAAGAACATGGGGGGTTCATTGTAGAGTTATAAAAGCAGGGTGGTCGCTGCAGTGAAAGCTGGGAACCCGTGTTGCTTTCCAAGCATTCCAAGCTGGTCAGGCAAAGCAAAGCTGAAGCAGCAAGCGACCACACTTGAAATACCAACACAAAATATTGAAAACATCAAGAACTATATCATATCATTGAATGATTGAAGGACGATGGTGCACCATGCCAACACCACCTGAAGATATCATTGCAGGATGAAGAAGCACCATGGTTCACATCCACTTTACAAAGGCTGAGAAAATCCAAGAGGATCATGGAACGAGATAGCCACGCCCAAGATTAGCACAGAAATCAAAATAACCAAAAACTCCTGGCGCTGAGCATCAGCACCTTTCTTCTGAGATGGCATAGAACCGCGGCAGGACGAGAGCGAAGAAAGACAGTATACACCCCCACGTTGCCAAACCTGCAAGGGCTCATGTGCCAGTGGTCCAGGTCCTACCCATGTAAAATTGCAACTCACTGTCTTGCATACGGCAGCTAGTGGTTGCTCCACATGTGAGGTTTGGATGTTTGGCAGTCCGCATCTCAAACCTTGACATACCACTGGCAGCAAATCCGGCAAAAACACATTCAAGAGCTTGTCCAAAATCCTGTAGAAAGGCTCAAGTGTCTACATCTACATTGAGATACTTTGCCACTATATATTCAAACACCAAGTCCACTGGGATCGCTTCTGTCTGGTTCCGGCGAGACTCAAGCATCTCTGGCTGGTTGCCGTGCCGCCTCCTTGCAAAATCTCCCAAGACCGATGCTCCGGCCTGGTGGGATTCTGGCACCACTGCGATGGCTGAAATCCAACAGAAACCAAAATCCAAAAATCAAAACAAGACCCAAAACGACGACGACGACGACGACGACGACGACGACGACGACGACGACGACGACC
>VSDK01001885.1:448592-478592 GCA_009767595.1 Symbiodinium kawagutii | reverse complement strand
AAATTCGGGGTCCATCCTAAATTGCATGTGAAAGAAACTGGTTGTTGGGCCCCCAAAAAAGATATCAAGAAAAGTGAAGACACACTCGCTGCGCAAAGAAACTGAACCTTCATTTCCAGAAAGGTGGTGGATCTTCTGGACATTCATCCAAAACATTCTTCCGAGTTTTACTAGTCATCGATTTTTGTGCAGTTTTGATGTTGGGAAGCTATGTCTTTGGTTGCTTCCATGCCGCCTTGATTGCTTGAGGCCACAAACCCGTTGTTGGGAACACGTGACACTTTGCCAGCTTCAGATACAAATCACCAGTGTGGTAAATGCATCTGGAAACGTAGGCTTGATGGTGCTCTGATAAATGGTGTACCCCGAAGAAAGGTAATTAGTTATTCCTGGGTGATTGGCCACCCCCTTCATGCCATCTCAACGTCTATCGGAACAAAACTTGAAACTGGGTGACAGGTGATGACCGTTGAGAAATTTGGGCAAACGCAGGCGGGTGGTGCTCCTGTTCAGATCGGGAACCTTGGCTAATTACAACTGATATCTTCTCTTCAGATTGGAAACCTTGGCTAATCACAACTGATAAAGCAATTCGTTTCCACTTTTGAGGTCTGCCAAGCTTTGATACACCGTTTTGATTCATTATGGACTTCGGCAGCATTGGACTAAAGCTCTCAGCTCTGTTCCGAAGCCAGGTCCGAAGCCAAGGAGAAAGCCAGGGAGGAAGTCGATGACAGGGGACCTCAAGGCAGCTTCAGACACCGGTGAGATTGGTCTGGAGGTTGCTAGAATTCAAATGACTCCTTACTCTAGATATTTATACATCTTTATGTAAAAAAATATAGATGAATATAAAAAACATATATATATATATATATACATACATACATACATACATGGTATTTTGTTTGGTCATCCTTTGTGGCTCGGCCCATGGCTCGCCAGGTGGATGCGCTGCATCTTGCTGGAACAGCCTGGGGCCGGAGCCAGGACGTGTTGCGCGAGCGCTACGTGAATTCCAATGGGCCAGGCCTCGTCCCAACGGGAGGTGGTTCCCTGGTACCTGGATCTGAGAGAAATCCTGCAGAAATGGATGATTTGCTGGGGTTTTCCTCCATAAATGCCACCACAAATGTATGATTTTCGAGGTTTTTCCACCACAAATGGATGATTTCATGTGATTTGTCTTGTCAGACGAAGGGTTTGATATGATTTCGATGAGTTTTGGGCTGCTGATTGGATATTCAATTGGCTCGATGAAACAATTGTTTAAGAATCGAGCAAACACCATGCTTCTGGAATTTGGGGACCCCCATGCAGATCAGTGATTAGGAAAATTGGTTTGTTTCATTGTGGCTTGTTTTTGAACGTCCCCAAATTTGACAAATGCACCAATGTAGAGGAACCGTTTAAGGCCAAACTTGGGGAAGTTGGAAACGTGTGCGAAATCCGGTTTCTTGTCGGGCAGAAACGCGGAGTGAAGTATTCGCAGGCCCTGGGATTTGCCGCAAGGATTCTGGGAAGTTCAGTGCTTAGCAGATCAGTACAGCCACTCTGTAGTGCCATAATAATTTTGCAGGTTTGGCAACCAAGACATCTAAAAGTGCAAATTCCGACTTTGGGATCTTTGCGAAATGTGACGACAACAACAACTACAACTACAACAACAAGTAGTACTACTACTACTAATACTACTACTACTACTATTACTAGTAGTAGTAGTAGTACTACTACTACTACTACTACTACTACTACTATTACTAGTAGTAGTAGTAGTACTACTACTACTACTACTACTACTACTACTACTACTACTACTACTACTACTACTACTACTACTACTACTACTACTACTACTACTACGACTCTTTATTGCCATTATTTATTCCTATTATTATTGATAATGTTGATATTATCACTTTCTATTGTGAGTACGAATGGCAACTTACTATTACATAACCACGGTGTTGTTGCCATTCGCATTGCAACTGTTGATTGCTCTTATGAACAGTCTTTTTGGGCCGATAACAATACTGCTCCAAAGCATTGTCCGTACTAGGTCTCATTGAGCTTTACCGGAAGACCTTTGCCACCTTCCCGAGGCCAACAGCCAGATTTGACGTCGGCGACATTTGCGAAGTCATTGGTGCCGTGCCCCGTGGCGCAATGGGCACTGTCTCAGAGAGACATTGACCATGGATATCTCTTATCGTAGTTATGGGCACGATTAGCCATCATTAGCCGTTCAAAAACCATGAATCCGAGATGTCCTCCAGTCATGCTGGTAGTGAGTTCAAGTCGGGGTTTGGCTTGATTGCCACATGCTACCAGATGTTCATCTGGTTTCTGCCGTCTCCAATCATCCCAATCTCTTGCCACTGCCTGGGACATTGCAGCAACTTCCCACCCGAGGGGAGGAGTTGCTTCGCTTTGAGGTTGGTGCGTGAAGCTGAAGATCTTCAAAGCTCCAAAGTGGCACAACTGCTAGATGGGCCTGGAGCCAAGGTCAAATTTTTGCTTTTCGCAAGGATCCACCAAAACCCAAACTTGATAGTGAAAAATGACTGACTCTACGACTAAGTCATGTGTTGAAGGAATCTCTGTAGCAATGTAATGGTTTCTGCCCACTGTTGGGCCGGTGGCCACTTCAGCTCTGTTAATGAGCGTTTGCGTCTGGTGATGCTACATTGTTGACGTGTGACATTAGCTCATTCACGATTACCACTATTAACAGTGGTTAGACGACAATGACCACTAACCACGTCACAAACAATCATGAAAGCAGGTCATTAAAACTGACAACGGGATGCTGAAGCAACCAAAATTTTCAAGATGCTGAGCACTGCCGATAAGTGTCAAGCTATTGCGCAAGTTGCGAAGCGATTCTCAAGGTATTGCAACCGGCTATTGAGCTCTTTGTCGGAACGAGCTTCTCCAATCGGCTATGATCAGCAGCAATTATGCGATGGTTGAATGCGAAGCAGAAGGGACTAAGAGATTAGCTTGCAGAAGCACTTAAGGGATCTATCTTAGCTAAGCTCTTAGAATAAGGGATCAAGTCCTTGAGCTGGCGCAAGCGATTGAGCTGAAGCTAACTCTAGAGATCCAAGCATAGTTGATGCAGTGAGTATCAAGAAACATATTGACCATTAGGGCGCTTGGCCACCCCCCCGCAACAAGGAAAGCAAGACAATAAAAAATGCGGAAAAGAAGGCAAGGAAGTGCATGCATGCAGGCATGCATCCATACATATCTATATACCTATCTACATAATATGGACATGCATGCATGGAACAGGTATCGGCATCATCAAAACAAAAGGCGTAGAAAGGAGCTGTGAAAAGAGGTAGGCAGGAAGGAATGAAGCAAACATGCAAGGAACAATCCACCAGACAACCCCTCCACACACCTGACGCAATCCCCAACCAAACCCAGATGAACGCAAAGCAACAGCAACAACAGCCAGATCAAGAAGAACAGGGACAGCAACGACGACAACGACCACCACGATGACCAAACCGATCTTCGAGCGGCGCAGCTTCCTCCAACTGCACGCGGGCTGCCATTGGCAGACAATATGCAGTTCAACCTGTGGCCATGACCCGCTGCCAGTTTTGAGGTGCCGTGTAGAAGTCACAAGAATTGGTCAGCGCCTGATCGACCAGAGATTCACAGAGAGACTGTGAGACAACATGTGAATGAAGGATGGGCCCAAAGAAAGCGTCTAACAGTTGCTTTTCCTTGTTCCCATTTGGATGTGTCTCCCCGCTATTTTCTTTTGACCAATGGTTCGTGCTAAATCTCAGCATTCAGGTTCAGGAGCCAGTGGCAAGCGCATTGCCATCGAAGATACAGGCGGAATCCAAGGTTGGGTGCTGTCCTCAGACTGCCCCATGTTCAAAATCTCGGGGCTGCACCAAAAAATGCAGTGTCCCAATAGACACAAATCACTTCTGGATGGATTTTGGGGGTACCACCATGGTCATCAAGATCCCCATTTGTAATAAAACACAGAGTGGCCGAGCGGTTGTGGTGGCTCAACCTTCGCGTCTGAGGTCAGTGTGGTGTCTTCCAGTGGTGAAGCTTTGATTCGCATCATTGAAAAGGCACACCCCAATGTCCTGAGACAGTACAGCCTTCTGGGTTTGTGATGGATGAGTTGTGCTGAGGAAACATGTTGCTTCCAGCTTCTAGTCATTCCAGTCGTTCCGTGCCACAGATTTTAGGCTTGCTCTGACTTGCGTTGCTACCGAAGAGGTCTTATACGTTTTTGTGATGGCTCAACATGCATGATCTAAGTTGCAAGCAATGTTGTTGCTTTGGGTTCGTCTCCTACTCGTCATTGGTTTTCCAGTACTCCAGCCAAATTCTTTTGGTTTGTCTTCTGTGCCTGTTTGCTTTGTTCTTTGGTCTGAGCTTGCAAAAGTTCTCTGGGATCTAGCTCGTTTACAAATATGGTCCATCTTAACTGAAGCAGAGGGAAGGGTCAGAGTTGCGCTGCTGCATTTTTCACGAAAGCTACAGCTAGTATTGGCTAACCGTCTTGCTGTGTTGCTTTTCCTTGTAGAAAGGTGGTTCCGCTGAACCATCGCAGTCATTCAGAAACAACTTCTCTTCCACCGACTTTCAAAGCATACATCAAGTTCAAAGCAACAAAGTGCCGCGCAACGCAAGGTTCATGCTCTGCTGACTATAGTTATAGTAAGGAAGGTTTCCTCGCCAAGCTTCACGCACTTCCGACTGCAGAGACACTGCGGGATAGTTTCACTTTCATTGAAAAAGATCAAACACGATCAACAACTCTTCCTCCAACCTTGAGCACATTCCAATATGCTCATGCCATCCATCGGCGTACTGACCGCCCTGCAGCACTGCTTCAGTGGAAGAAGCTGCAGCTTATTAAGTTTGCTTTTGGTCTACCTAAGCTGGTTCCTTTCTTCTGACCTTGGCAAAAGCAACCTGCTGATTCCACAACTGGAGGTCTTGATCGATCAGGATTTTATCGGTTTTCATAGCTCGATTTTTTTTTTGTTGCAGGAACTTCATGGAGCCGCTCGTGAGAAGAGGAGAGTGCCACAGAGCCACAGTTTGACACGTGCGGATCCTGACGTCCCAAACTTCCGCCCCGAGGGTAGAAAAACTCCCTTTTTCGAGTGGTTGGAAACATCTTTATTTGTTGTTTTGAGATTGTTTCTTGCAGGATAGAAGCGGCGGTGAAGGCTGCTCGGCATGATCACGGCAAGCCAACAGCGCGCTTTGTTGGGGCCTTATCACTTGTGAAGAGGAATTCGAACGGTGACTGTACTTGAGATCATCTATTCAGCTGATGGCATCTCTTACAGTAAAATTCCTCCAATGGACGAGTATTTTTCATGAAAGTTGTGTGGCAAGTGTGAAGAGTTCTTTTTCGCAGGGCATTGTTAATGACCTGAGGAAGTGGGCGACATGTGCCACGTGATCGCGGCTGTGTGAAAGCCTCATGCTGCTGAAGCATATCAAAGCCTTCGTGAAAGATGGGAATCCACAAACCAATCAAACATTATCATGTGAAGACCGGACAGTTGATTTTCTTCGGGATGCCAAAATCATAAACACGACCCTGTAGCCGTACTCAAGCTGTTGCAATTTGAAGAGCTCGGCTTTCAGTGAAGCAGACGGAGCATGCCAACCTTAGCGTGTCGTACCATGTTTCTTGGGCACGTCAGTGTGATTTCAAGACTCAAACCTGAGCGGACAACATGAAGAGATCATTTCCAGGCAACCAGTTGCAACCAGTTGCTACAACTTTGATGACTGTGACATGTGCGTGTTTGCTTCGATTGCAGAGTTGCTACTTGTTGCTTGGGCTCTCCTTCATACGCGGTTGTAACCTTTGTTACCAACCAACCAAACGACCACTGAAGCAGCAACTGTTTTGTTGGCAAAGGATCGTTCGGAAGGAAGAAGCCTTGGACAGTCCGCAAGTGGCCAAGCTTCCTGACAGATGTCTGGTGGAGGCAAGGGTCAGCTCGGGCTGCGAGTCTCAAGTGGTGTGCAAGACATTGGCAGAACCCAAGGAAGCGTCCACATCTTTGATTCTAATTAAGGTTGAACCAAGGAACAAGATTTCCAATCAACATGTCAATATGTTTGATAGGGATGAAACAAAAGGAGTGAGGGAAAATCGAGATGATCCCTTGAAATTGGAAGTAGATTGAAGTCCCACTAGGTATCACCCTGTCAATCCAGTTACAAGACGGCTGATGAATCTTTTCCTGTGGGCTGCATGCTTGATAAGATAAGAATGAACTTGCTTCAAATTTGCCAATCAGGTGCTCGAAATTGGCAGTGGACCGAGTGGAAAGCGCCTCTGTGTCAAGGACGAGAAAGGCAAGGAATTTCTGGGAGCAATGCCGAAGGAACCGCAGGGAACTCGTACCCACAGGGAAACCGGACTGGTTGATGTTGTGCCTTGGACCATCCAATTCGAATCCTGGAAAGGTAGAGAGCCTCTTCTTGACCCTATGAACAAGTAGTTGTGAGCCCGACACTGTCGGATTTTCTCTGACAAATCCCGATTCACCAGCGCAAAGGGTTAATCATGGGTAGTGATGGGTGTTGGTGGCGGGAAACCTTGGTTTGATTCAAAGTCAAACAATGATAATTGCTGACTGATAGTTTCTCACAGTGGTTGCTTGTAGCTTGTCGACAACAACAGCAACAACAAAGTACCAGCAACAGCAGCAGCAGCGGCGGCAGCAGCAGCAGCAGCCATGGCAACAACAAGGACCACGACAACCAAAACGACAACAACAGAAACAACAGCAGCAGTAGTCTCTCTCCCTCTCTCAGAAAAGTAAGGTTGATCATTAATATGATATGTAAATATGATTGATACACCATTGGTATGATTAGACATGTGGTCATTCATGGCTGACAGCTGCTGGTGATTCATCGGCCATCCCACCATGGGCCAGGTCTTTCTGGCTGGATCAGCGTCGTCTCCTCTGATGGTGCGGAGCTCTGGTGCTTGCCAGTCAGCATTTCCAGGGCAATGATGGAATCGAGAATCATTTACCATAAGTTGGAACGAGTGGAGTACATTGATCATGAATAGAATTAGCTATTG
The DNA here is from genome assembly GCA_009767595.1 of Symbiodinium kawagutii. Taxonomy (NCBI): domain Eukaryota; class Dinophyceae; order Suessiales; family Symbiodiniaceae; genus Symbiodinium; species Symbiodinium kawagutii. Next base: position 471,484 of record VSDK01001885.1, on the reverse strand, counting down.
ATCAAGCAGTATATAATCATCCATCAATATCCATCATTCATCAGAATCCTTAATAATCATTCACCAGTTGAATAGCCGTGGTCGTTCACCATAGGGAATCGTCATCCAACTGATCCTTGGTGCGCTCCAGGTACGCAGTTGCTGCGGAAGGTCAAAGCACCGTGCTGTGCTGAGAAGCGGCTGCCACGCAGCAGTCGACTGATGGTGGTTATCAGGATGGACACTCCCTCAATCTAAGATAGCAACGGAAAATCACCATTCTAACAGGTAAATATTCTTGAAATGGTGGTATCCACTGCTATGTTAGGTCACCAAAGGGTGGCCTGAAGTATTCTCGCTACTGTTATTTACCAATACCAACATCAACCAAGTATCAACCCGCGCAAACAAGACTCATATATTCATTATCAACCGTCAGTAGGTGGTGTCAGAACTGTACCTGGACAGAAACCTTCTACATGTAGCAGAAAATGGCACCGGATGTATATATTTGATCGTCGCAGTCCTTTTTTGCTTCAACTGCATTTTTTTGATCCCCGTCCCATGCGGTAATCGAGCTACTTCCTGCCTTACCTAGAATTGGCAAATCGAGAGTCAAACTTGCTCATTTTATCAGTATCATGATTCTTTCTTGGGAAATCCGGCTTCGATGGTTTGGGTCAGATTGCCAGAATGAAGAAAAGTGATTTGTGCCATGTCGGAAACTATGGTGTAACCTCCTGAGAAGCAACAAGTGGGTTGCCATGGCACACAGATGCAGCTGTGCCATTTAGCTCAAGCTTGACAATCCAAATGGCCGCACCAAGGGATGTGGCAGTCTGGCCTCGGAACTGGGATGTCGCTGGCAGCTGCGGCCTTGAAAGTCTGCCATGGACATAGACCCACTGTGGCCCAGGTCATTAAGAATGGCCGAGCAAATCCCATGGATCCCTCCGAGTATGTCGAGGATGGCCTTGCTCCTGGACCTGTCCATGGAGATTCCGTCTTCATTCCTGGGTACAGTGCCCCCCTACATGCGGCGCATGACTGTGTGAAGCTGGGCTCGGACGGACAGACAGGGCCTGAAGACGAGAAGTGGCTCGAAGGGACCGCACTGCCTTCTGGGCTGCACATTTTGACAAAACCCGTGGGAGAACGAGAACGTAGAAAAAGAAGCGCGTTTGCACGCAGAAAAAAGGATTCCGGAAACCCACCCTGGCAGCTTTGGAGCTTGCCCGTAGCCTCACCAGCACTGTTCATTCTTCGTGTCCTGAAGAGCGGCACCTCTGGCAGGTATCCTGGCCGGGGCGCGATGGATTTGAAGTTCAAGTGGACCTCAATGCAGCGCAACAAGCAATTGCTGGATCCTAGGCTTGGGCCAGTCACATGGTGGTCATGCACCACAACATTGAAGATTTGCGTAGCGGAAGGCGGCAAGAACGATAGACTGGGGTTTTGAGACGCTGACAGGGCAAAGCAGCTCGAACCCTTCGATGGGCACAGGTTTGACTGTAGTTGAGGAAACAGGGGCCTTTCTGAAAAATGAAAGATAGACAACACAGACGTTGACAACACAATGAAATTTGATGTTAATGCAAACAAAGGACCTTTCGTGCTGATATCAAAGCTTCGTCGGCTCTTCCCGCAGGACACCCCTGTCCCCTCAGTGCAAGAGGCTCAGCAAACTGAATGCGCAGTCTCAAGACCAGCCAAAAGTCTCCTTTGGCTGATCTTGTGAGTGCGCGTTCAGTTTGCTGAGCAGAAGGGGTCAGGTCAAAGACGACGTGGGGCCAATTTTTGCAGTGTTGGCGTTCAGACAAGGCAGTGCAGCGCTATGGTTGTTCTGGATGACAAAAGGATTTCAAATCCCAGTCAATTTTCTGCAAAGAAAAATGGCATTGCTGCCAATTCATCCCCAAAGCAGCAGCACAGCAGCGAGCAGCGGCTCCTTGGCTGCTGTGGTCTCAAAAACAGATTGGTGCTTACATTCGCTTTCCGAAGGGAAAAGAAAAGTGTTTTTGAGGGCTTGCTGGGCCTCTTGGAATCGCACCGCCAAAGGCGGTTTCTGGAGATCTGCATGATAAAGGATCCAGATTAGGTGTTTGATGCGCCAATTGGATTTGCTGTTAACGTCGTTGTAGTGAAATTGCCGTGCCGTAATTTTGAATTTCTTGCTGCATGCATTGTCACAGCGTTTGGAGGCATGGGCTGCTTTCGTGCCACTGGGAAAAGTGTTGCGAAAAAATGCCGTGGACACCTCTCCCACGCTTTTATCAAAGTCGGTTCCCATTTGGGCATGGGTCAAAATTATTATTCCTCAATATGGCAATCTTATTGTGGACATCCGTTAAGATCTGATTATTTTTTGGGTATCCAATTTTGATCCACAACCATTTGAAGGTGAGCAAGGGGTCAGCAGTTGGCACCGAGGCTTCCAGAGCCCCCCCGGGCCATGGAGGACTGGTGAACATGGGTTGCTGTGGCAGGGACATTGGCCATTGAACAGGGGCTTCCATTTTTCATGGGGAACCCATTTGAGCCATGATGGAACCATTGGTCTATAGCCATCCAACAATGGAGTCAGAGTTGGATCAATCAAACGGTTCAGATGGTCCAGGAACCATTCCAAAAATAGGGGCCAACTTTTGATTGGGCGTTTCGTTCCAAAGCTGTGACGCTGTAGGAATACGCGCCGCCCATCCAGTCGCAGATCGTAGAGGCCAAACCCGCACCATTGCGGCCGCAAATGCCTTCACTCAGTAGCGCCCGGCACTGAGAAATTTCCTGATCCCAAGACAATCGGTTGAAACTCAGTTGTGACCGTGGCGATCTTGGCTGGGAATGTGACTTGTCCGCGTTGAGCAGGTCAACTGGGATTTGTAATCCCATGGACTACTAGCTTAATTTTGAAAACCACGAATCCATATGGGTGTTCTCAAAATAGGGAACATTCCAAATCACCCAATATTTCTGTAACCATTCAGAATAGTAATCAACCAACTATTTTTCTTGCTTTCCTACTTTACGAAACACCCGTGTGGCTCATTGCAACATCCAATTTTGAAGCGAGGCTCCGCCCTCCACCTTGGCCAAGTTTGTGGAACCGTTCTTTTTGGCAACTCCGCAGCATGGTGTGGCGTGAACTGAGCTTCTGTGCTAACCCAGAATGACTACAGCGGTGCCGCGACTATGAGGTGAGCCCTAAACCGGGCCATGTTTAGATTAAACAAGGGCTGCTATGGGCTTGGTTGTTTGTTTTCGGGCCACATGATGTTGAGCCTTCAATGCACTGTGCTCAATTGTGAGAAGCAACCAATGATTCCAATGTATAGTCATGAAATAGGCACACTTGCTCTCCTTGGAAGATCAAGGTAATGGGTGCTCACTGGCATTCAGTAATTTTACCATGATTTTTCATGCGAATTTGTCAGGGGCTAAACCAGCCGTTTCTTCACCGGGTTAAGAAATTCCTACTCGTGATATCAGACTTATAAGTATCGCAGAAAAACCTTGCGTGGTACACCTACCCCCACTCATTTAGGGGGTTATGCGGTCAAACCTTTGTGAAAAACGAGGCCATCATTTGATTTGGTATTTCACCATTTTCAACCGTTTGCCACCGCCAAAGACATGTACATTCTCAGAACAGCATAAACCGTCATTGACAAATATTTAAACATCGATCACCATCATTGAATCACAATCTAACCGCCAACAACCATGTTTTAAGCGTGATCAAAGATCAGTCATGATGATTTAGCCACTACTGACCACATTTTGATCCATTATTGAAGCAATACTTATTATAATTCCATTTTCAGCTAAGGATTCTTAACCATCCGGCAGCAAACGAATCTTGTCCAGGCTTCCCATCGTTGGTTTTTGCCGCCAAGGTGAGTTCCAGCAGAGCTCAACGTGGCTTTGACTTGGTTCCTGGGCTGATGTTAAGGACATGGTCACTTCATGGTTCCAGTTCATGGTTCCAGCCCCAGCCATCAATAGTAGTCCTTGTGAGTTATCATGGCTGCTGACAACCATTGATAACGCCCATGACTATTGTGACTTTAGTAGCAGGTATCTGGCCATGATTGATGAGACCCCAATGCAATCCCTGAAACGACCAGGATATGAGTCTGAATCAAACGTTCGGGTTGGCCACAAGTTCTACTGACAGACCCACATCTTGGCAGATCTTTGCAAAACGAAACGCCAGTCTTCTGTTCATGTTTGGTAGCCCTGGTCAGAATTGGGCGCTTTTGTCATAGAGATGTATGTGGATGAAAGCAAACAGTTTGGCACTAGACACACTCCTTCAGCTCCCCTCTTACCATGAATATTCCGAAGAAAAGTGGAAACATTTTCTTGTGTCACAATCCACGCACATTCAAGGGTTGGGAGCGCGATCCAAACCGGAAATGCTTTTTCAGTTTCTGCAAGGAAATCTCCTATGTGCAAAGAGAAGACATTGAGCAGTTGTTGTCGGAGAAGTTTGCCAGCGAGGGCATTCAGGACAGACTGGTCAAACAATTGTCCGCTTGCACAGGTCTCAAAACTGGCAAGGTAGTTGCTTTGAGATGAATTCTTCAGCAGCTTGTACTTTCTAGATCCCATTTGATTTTATGCTTTCTGTCAGCTGTTGCTTTCTGGGCAATTTAGACAGCGGAGTTTGCCGAGGAACCGAGCTACGACCATCTGAAATTGCGAGATGCCACTGGACGGTGGTACAGGTGCACCGGCAGTTTTCAGAAGCCTTGGTTGATCATGATTAGTGGTTCTACTAGATCGGTCACTGCGTGCCGATTTCCTGTTTTTGAGAATTCGGTGTGGACTTGCAAAGCTCTCATTCCGCCGTGGGCGTTCACATGACAATAGCATCACCATCAAGAAAGGGAACAAACAAATCAATCATGACGTAAAACGTGCCTGACCCTCTTGCACACTCACCCGCCCATACCCATCCCCCCCATCGAACTGAAAAGAGAACAGCAGATAATCGCAAGAGTCAACAACACAATGCGGGTTTCCATGTGGTTCGAGATTGTGGGGGTCTCTTTTCTTGCCAGCCGCCAGGGACTCTTTGAGCAACATTTTGAAAGGTTCGGCAAAACATTTTGGGTCAGGGTTGTCAACAAACCGAGCCCCCATCCATGCAAAACACTAGGCTTTACTCGGAAACAAACAGTTTTTGGTGCTGCGATCAGTCCATACGAATAGGCACCCGAATTTTACCATAAATCGTTTGTCTGTTCAATCACAGATGGTTTGTCATTGGATCTCCCATTCTTGTATATTGTTGGCTATTGACTCCATTTCGGGAATGCCTAAGAGTGAACATTTCTGTCAAAAACCACTCCCTTAGTTACCTAAGAGTTAATCATTAACCATTATTTCCCCTATTATTGCTGGTTATTGTCCCCCATTATTGGTTGGTTAACTGCTTGACCCATAGCCAGTAGACGACAGCTTCACCACCCATGGTGGATCGCTGATCATGGCGACCTACCCTTCCTTGCTAGGCCAGGGGAAGCCCCTGATGTGCCAACGCCGGACCTCTTCCCGCTGACGCTGTACTACAGGAGGGAAAGGAATGCCCTGAAAGAGCGTGGAAGGTTTTGTGTCAAGCGGTTTTAGAAGTTAACATGGCTATGGGTCAAGCAATTAACCAACCAATAATGGGGAAAATAGCCAACAATCATAAGGAAGTTTACATGTTCTTGGGTTGTTGCCAAGCCCAAAGCCATTCGATTTATTCGGCTAGGCACCAAAGGTACCAATATCAACCATCCGACTGAATCAGCTACCTAGAAAGGAGCTGTGCATGGACAAGTAATTACACTGTGCAGGATGCTTTGTAGCCATCCGAATCAGGGTTGCCATTGCGTTGTGCCTTGCAGAGGCCGCCGAAGCCGCAACATTCTGCTGAGACCGCCCGGCGTCAAAGTTTTGTCAAACCTTTTTGCTTGTGCCTTGACATATTAATACGGATAACCCTGCATTTCTTAGCGTATCCAGAACATGTGTAACATGTGTCTGCAGCTATATTTGGTGGTGACTTTTGGAAGATGCCTCGCTGGCTTTCGCTAGTATTGACTGTTTATCAGCCGTCATTTTCTATGAAGAACCATTAAAATTCACAAGACTGCATCATAATCAACCATTATCAACAATTATGAAAGTTATTTCTGTTCCCTGGTGCCATTGTTCGTACGAGGATTCACCTTTATCAAACCATTGAAAAAAACTGATTTCAAGCATTCTCAAGCATGTTCCTTGACCACGATTTACCATTCTTTATCACAGCTTTTTCCATCGTTCAACTGCGAGCGAGGTCTTAAGCTTGAGGAGAAGAGAGGCTACCGAGGCCCTGTTGGCTAAAAGCTGGTGGATCTAGCAGTGAATGGTGGTTTATAAGGGTCAATCATAGGGATGATAATAGCCCTAATACGGATTTAGAATGGTTTCTGAGAGATAACAATAGGGCTTACCAAGAAATAAGCTCATAATAGTTCCATTCCATGATTAACTATTGATTCCATGGTTCCATATTATGTTGATGGTAACTAATCGTTCCATTTCATGGTTCATAGGGATGATAGCCATGCGAAACTTATGGTTGATGATGGTGACAACGACCAATGGCAGATCCGTAGATCTATCCCTATGAGCCATGGAATTCATCACCAGCTGAGGTAAACCAATGGTGGTTTATTACGAAAATCGGATCTAACAAAATCAGCACCATCAACCATGGTGGTCAAGTGATATTGATGATTTTTTGATCATTTTGAAGAATGGTGTTTGTTGACAATGATGATTGACCATTATTTACTGTATCGTATTGAGAATCATCACTCAGGATCGACAATTTTTCAGCACAAGGATTTATTATTGACAGTACTCACCAACCATCAAAAATCACTAATGATCTAGATACAGTGAGGGTTGATTATGGACAATAATGCTTATGGTCATTGGTCAATGATGGGAAATTGATCGTTGATTAGTGATCATTGACAATAATCACTAACCATAATGACAATGATAATATCCACTGGTCATTGTCAACGATAATCATAATCATGATCATAATGATCATTAGTGATAATGATAACGTCCATTGGTATGACATTGACTTATTATATCCTTATCATGATTATTACTCCAATGGTATGGTATGATCCTAATGGACCATACCATATGATTATTAGTGATAATGATGATTATGATTATCACTAATACTTATGGACCATAGAGTGCCTGTGTGTCTTCTTCCCACGAATCGGACTCCGGCCGCGCCACGAGGCTTTGTCTCCTTCCCAGCGCAAGGGACTGGTAGAGGTGCAGTCAGGACCCTGGCGCAACGTTGCACGAGCGAGAAGAACATCCCACAAACCCTTGGGGGTTCGCGATTTTTTTCGCTGATGGTTGAACTTGATCATGAAATTGTTACTTGTTAGTTGTTAGTTGTTACTTGTTACTTGTTGTTACCGGCTCATGTTAGTTGCTAGTTGTTAGTTGTTCATTGTTCCGGCTCATTATTACTAGTTTTAACTTGATCATCATTGTTGAAGTTGATACATTGTTGTTAGTTGCTCAACATTTTGTTTCAAGTATTTGAGTTGTTGGTTACTTGATCATTCGCAGCATTGTTAGTTGTTACTTGTTGTTACTTTTGCCGGTAATCACTTGATACATTGTTGTTAGTTGTTAGTTGGCTTACTTGTTGTTACTTGTTAGTTACTTGTTATTGTTGTTCGGCTCATCATTTTGCTCCCGCCGCCAGCAAGCTGTGGCGTGTGGCGCTGAGGCGGCAGCTGGAGATGGCCTACAATGCCCAGAACAATGACCTCGTGGAGCGCTTGTGACGGTTGCGCGTCGTGGCACGGTGGAACCAGGGTTCCGGTGGTGTCTTAAGCCACAGGGGTACCCGAAGATGGGTGGTTTATGTTGGTTTATGTTGGTGCATGTTGGTCTATGTTGGTTTATGCTGGTTTATGTTGGTTTATGTTGGTTTATTAGTTTATTGCTATGAATTATAAATGGTTGATCAACTGGATGATTTGAGGGGTCACCGATTTTGAGAAAGGCCCAGTTGAGCATAACTTGGTTTATGGCTTTTCAAAGTTCTTATACTCAGTTGTGGATAATCCGATTAAATCACCCTTGCAATATTGGAGATTTGTTCTGGTCCAAGGGAATCCCCATCAGTCTAGCTGAGGGTGACACCTGCTTTTGACACTGCTGAATTGCTTTCATCACCATGCGGCCCAGAAGGAGCAACATTGCGGGAAGTAGCCGGTAGTGACAACAACATCAACCAAATGATAGGAATGGAGGGGGAGAGAACTGGAGAGGTGAAGAAGCTTCTGCGGCCGTTGTGATGTATTTTCAATTTTTGAAAGATTGGCAGTAGGTTTCATGTTGCCTGGCCCCAAAGCTTGACATCTCCCATTGAACGCTCCAGGATCGAGCAATGCGGCTGGCACATTCTTTAGGGCTACCTCTCGGGACCGCACTGGATCAGAACTGGGGGATCCTTCCGAGTGGCCGGAAGCAAGATGGGCGCGCAGAGGTCGTGTAGATTTGCTGAGGTCACCAAGCAGATTGTCATACAGAGTATGGTTTCCACTCAGAGGCATTTCTTTGAGAACGGAATTCGTGGACGACCAGTCCAAAGCATTTCTGATATTTTTTTTTATCATCATTGAACAATTATTGATCACCATCAAGCGTCATTCACAATCATTAGCTCCATCAATGAATCTGGTTATAGCAATAATCAACAATTCATTTATAATCATTCACAATCAATTTGCAACCATTAGCCATCATTAACTCTATCATGAACCTGGTTGTAGCCCCAGTAGCTACAACTCATCTGGTCCCGCAATGCATGGGTTGTGGTTCGCCCCAGGACGGGCGGCTTGCCTTCCTCTCTGATGCCGGAGTCGGTGTGCTTTCCGAAAGGCCGGGGATGGTGGCCGGCCGAAGTGGGTTGGACATGTTCAGTGCAGGTCCTTCGGAGGTCCTCAAGCCGTTATTTTCATGGTGATCATCTCTCCAGGATCCCTCTTTTTTTCTTTCATCTATTGAAATCTATTGATTTTTGCGCCCTTGTCTTTGATCTCAGTCAGCTTGCCATGCTACCATACCCCTAGCCTCAAGTTTGAAGATTTGAGCTGTAGCACCTTTGCAGGAAATGAACCGCTGCTATACGATGGTCATATGTACTCGATGCACTCCACGTCACTGTTGGTCTTCGATCCACCCGACTTCAGTCTGTCGGGTGGCCAAGTTCAATGGCTGATTCGGGGCTGAAGATCATCATCATTGTATTGCTCCCGCCAGTCAGCAAGAGTAATTTCATTTGTTGTTGTCACATTGCAAAATGATTTGATACAGTAAATAACCCCATCCAGCAACAGTTGGATATGTCAAAGCACTTTTCAGTCGGCTATTTGTTGAAAATGGGTGGTTCCCCCATCAAAATGATCATTTAGGGGATGCTTGCGGGCAGCATTTTTATTTGCGACCACATCTACTGTATACAGATGTAGTTGTGGTTGGGTGCGGCCACCAAGTTGGACAAATGGTCACATGTATCAACTTGCTCCCGGCGCTGCCACCAAGTGGGAAGCTTCCCCCTAAAAATCTCGAGGATGGCTCACCAAGTCACTGTTGAGTGAGCTGCCCAGTTGGCAGTACTAGTGACTTTTTGATCCTGCCTATAGGAAGTGAGGGTTGACTGAATGGATTGCAATCCAATGAAGAAGCCAGAGCGCCTGCAATTTTCTGGTGGGCTGGTTATTGCTGTTCTAGTGCTTTTTTGGGCTGGTGTTTTTGTGGCCTGGTGTTTTCCGGTGCTGGAATTTTTCTGTGCTGTTCTGTACTGATTCTTTTCTGTCCTGGTGTTCTGGTTTGATGGTGTTTTTCTCTCCTGTTGTTTTTGTCTGCTGGCGTTTTCGTGAGCTGGTGTTTTTGTGGGCTGTGGTGTTTGTCTGCTGGCGGTTTTGTTTGCAGGTGATTGTGTGGATTGGTCTTTTTGTTTGCTGCAGTTTTAGGGGTCTCAGCATATGCTTCCGCGGTGATCCGGGGTACCTCCCTGCCTGATTGCGCTGTTCTGGGTTCCAGGAACCCGGTTTCTGTGCGCGTTGGTGTGGTTCCGTGTTTTGGGCCACTCTCCCGCCTGGTCGCGCTCTTTCGTGTTTCGGGAACCTGCGTTCCGGGAACCTTGATGTTTGGTTCCGGGATTCTTGGAGGCACTCTCCCGCCTGGTAGCTTCTTCTAGGTTCGGGAACCTGGGATCTGGAAACTTGCATACGGTTCCAGGGTTATCTGGGTCAGTGTCGTGTGTGTGGGAACTTGGGTTCTGGGAACCTTGGTGTGGTTATGGTTCTCTGGGAAGCTTCTGTGTGGGTCGTGCTTTTCTGGGTTGTGGCAACCTGGGTTTTGGAAACCTGTGTATAAGCTGGAGACAGCACAATGGAAGCATCTTCCTGGCATGTAATCCAAATTCACCAGTGAGAGCATCGACATGCACTTACATTGTTCCCTATAGAGGCGTGCTCGGATGCAAGGTAGGACACAGCTGTTCGAAGCCTGTATGCTATCTCTTATCGGTCAGCTAGTTTGGCTTGGCGCAAGCAGCCAAGTCGGTTTTTGGAAAAAAATGCTCAAAAAAAAACCGCAGTTTTGTATTTGTACATGTTGGGTGCTTTTTGAGCCATCTTGTAGACATTGTTCTATCATGCCGAATTGTTTGCATAGTTTTTCCGCTCAAACATGAGGCACATCAAAAACAAACATGACATTCATCAAACATGAATTATCTGGACCAGTTGCCCAATGGGTGTGGCGTTGCTCTTTGTCGCCAGTTTGGCTGCAGCAGCATTGATTTGGAGGCTCAAGTCCTCCCTGGTCCGTTTGTTCTGTGACGTCGTTTTCTTTGGTCTCTTCTTGCTGCTGCTTCTGCTTACGCGCGGCTTTACCTTGCTTGCTGGCTTTCTCTAAGTTTTGGGAATGGAAAGGGATCTCACGTGGGCTTATTTTTTTTTGATTTTTGACTTGCAAATGTTATCTTCAGGCGCTAGCCACTAAACCAACCCTAAACTACAAACTCAAACAAGCCTATACCTTAAAACCACAAGCCGCGCCAAACTTTTCGGTAGATATCAATGAAACATTTTTGAGGGCACCTGACTAGGGTTTGCTTGATATGATAGATTGAAATGCCTTTATGTACATGTAGTCCATTGGCCCAATGTGTATTTTTGTATGAGCTTTAACATAATCGTAATTCCATGTAAATTGTTGACAAATATATGCTTGTATATCAGAAAACGTTCTCAACTTAACCATTCTGAACCATGACTGACCATTGCCAACCAATGCTTCATTGTACATCCGTAGATTTGTTCTTGTTCAGTGTTCACCAAGGGCCCGCTAGCTCGGCTGCACCGCATGCCACCGTGGTTTTAGGCCTATGGGCATTTGGAACCCACAGCGAGCGCAACTCAGTGCTGTAAAAGAGCGGTTTGCTTTGCAGACAAGTCGGAGTTCGGAGCCTGAAATCGATGGTTGCTAAGGTAGTCAGTAATGGTCACATCGTGATCTTTATGGTGGTTTGTCTATGATAAGAAATGATGATTAACCATAACAAATGACGGTTACTGTTCAGTCTTGGTGGATCTTTTACCGCGTTTATGGACAGCTCCAATCGTTTGCTTCGTGGTCATCAGAGTTTTTGGTTGGCTCAGCAGTATTTTGTTGCATCCCTTCTTGCATGCATTCTTTCCAAACCTGAGGACAGGCAAAAACATGTCAATTTGATGACCTCTTTGTTTGATCTCTTTGGAACCTTGGTGATGCTTCTTGACCGCAGCCTAGGCCAACGGGTTGATCCTGCTGTGCTGGAGTCGAAACCTAAGCTTGCTGGCTGGTCGGTTGGTTGATTGGCTGAGTAGCATTGGGACTTCTACACGGTACCTATATGTGTACCTGGTAGGGAACCACTTCAGATCATGCCTGTGTTTTGGCCGTCAAACCACACCTCGACTTACACTTGCACTCGTTTCCCATTCAAGTTTTGGAGGTGCCATGATAACTATGGATGGCATGACTAGGGGGTTTTGGAAGTATGTATGTATATATATATATATACATACATACACAACCGACCAATTAATGATGGAATGCCTGTGATATCGAGACACTTCTGATCAGAGCTCCAGAGCTAGTGTACTCATGCAGATTGTGCGATTGCAAACTGGTGCTGAATGTGTTGATGGTTTGACCTCAGCACTGGAAAAATCTTGGAGTGATCAGCGATGAATTTTGTGGGGTGCCTTGGGATTACAAGGGCCCCGCTTACCGCCAACTCAAACAACCACGCGACTGACTCAGGAACGAGCATCCAAACAGGTGTGACATTGTTCACTTTGGAAAGCCTCCATCTCAGTTGCACAATTGAAACCCTATGCTGCAAAATTCAAGTCTGTAGTAGTGAATTGTTGATGAGTCAGAGGAGAGGAAACCACAATCAACCACTTGATAGTTGGATGTCATCAATTAAAGACAATATCTAGTTGTACATACAAGAATAAGCATCTTATACCATATTCCGATATATTCCGTGCAAGAACGGAACAGAGGCTCAACAACAGGTTCTGCATTTTTCAACTGAGGACTTTCCATATGCTGGAGCAGGGCCACATCATTGACCCAGATTCACAGCAGGCGCTCATACTGCATTATGCATTTGGGGCCAACCACTTGATTGCCTATCATGATGACCATTCCCATGACTATCACAATCATCACGCACATGACAATGAGGGCGACTACCGTCTTTCTCGTCATGGATATCATAGTAATTGGTTTCAGGAGAATTTGCTTGTCTAGCGTAATTACCATCATTTATGGAGGTTTCCTGTTTTTTTTGTGGAAATCAATGGGTGGAGGAGAGGAAAAGGCGCCAAAAACTCCAACGAGTCGCAAGGTCGTGGGGATGATCCGTCCAATGACCGGGGACTTTGAATTCTTTGATCCCATCCCGCTGCAAGTGCGAGCCTCAGATCCCATCGAGCTGTCGGACCTTGGTGACGTAGTTGGTTGGTCTTTTGGGTGGCCCTAGTCAGTTGGTGAACCACGGAGCTAGCTGATCAACACATGGATGAGTTAGTTTCGTGTCTATGTATCGTGGGGCTATCCTACCTCGCTTACAGCAGACGAACCGAATTGATCTCCTTGGAATATCTACCTGGCAATCAATATTTGATTCAGTGGAATGCGATTCTTTTTTCTTGAGTGAAAGCAGAAAGTTGACATGCAGCTTGAGGACGTTGCTTTCACTGTTGCCAGGCTTTCCAAAAAAATGACTCCTGATACACGGATAAACTGTGGGCTATGTGATAGGACTTGGCACGTTTTTGATCATAGCGATTGCAGTGGTAGCTGTCTTCTTGTGATGTGCCATTTTAATTTTTGTGGGAGACATTAATATTCAAAGATGTTCTCAAATCAGTGCTTTTTTAGCAATGTCCAATGCCCTCATCGCTCATGCCTGCAAATCATAGACTCCCAGAAGGAAGCCGTTCCGAAGAATGGATACACAATCTTGGCACTTTGCTACTCACTTTGCTTGGATGTTTCATGGAAAGTGATCTGGGGATCTTTTTCAGAACCAAGTATTCAAGATGCGCAGGGTCGTGAGCAGCAGAACTGCTGGTTTAGTCTCAAGGGGTTTGTGTCAATGTCCAATTGCGGCAACAACTATAGCAGAACATTCCAGCAAGCACTAATTGGACAATTTTGGGGACGTAGATTGAGGTTATGATGCCTACCCACAAATGCACGCTTGTAGGGCTGTCTAAACAATCATACTTCCCTGAATGATGGGGGTTGCAACTCCGATGGGCCAACCCCAAGATGTGAAACCGCCCTAAAGGCCGCCATTGACTTACCAACAAAGAGAGCGTTTTCCCACTCTGGTGGGTTGAATCGTCCACCTCTGTAAGAATCCCGGTTACCCCGGCGGATAAACCCGCAAATGGGAACCTGGGAAGTCACAGGTCAATGGGAACCTGGGATGTCGCCAGGTGAGTTCCAGTTGTTGAGGACCTCTGCACCGCTCTGAGGTTGCTGAGTTCATGACGAAGCGTGGCTTTCGTTTGGAAGCACCCAGCGCCAGATTGACGAATGCACCCTTCGTGTGCCTTGGCACCTGATGCCGGACACCCTTGCCCCTGGTGAAATGTATAGGTTTCCTGATTTTGGGGGGTTTAATGGGAGGGATAAGGTGAAGCATTTAGGGGTTAGATCTACCGTGCAGCATTTCAATCGAATATGAACCAGGCAGTGCAAGGGGTCTGTAAAGCTTTTTTTCTTTTCTCGGACACAAGACTTGTTTCAGAGGAACAAATGCACAAGCGTCTTTTCAGTCGTGATGGAAAGAAACCCGGAAAAGCTGGTGATCAAGAGCTTTCCAACACACAATCTTTAGAACATTGATTGCTGATGAGGTTTTGAAACATTTTGTGATATCTGGATGATGGAAAATACATCAGAAAAATGATGACAGGCAGTTGTGTCAGAGCTGCCAGTGACAGCGTGCCGAGGCAAATCCTTCCAGAGGCGGGGCGGGTGCAGTTGGGTTGCTAGGAAGGGGGCGGTCAAACCATGGCGTTCGAATGTTTATTGAAGGGTTGATTGTACTGATTAGATCTAGTTGGTGGTTGACTGATAGTAGTCAAACCAAAGAGTTAAATGAGATCCAGTTTGGGGTTGACACAAAGTTGGGAGCATTCCAAGCCATGTCAAGCCACATTTGAAGCTGCGCGGTAGCTTCGAATCAAAGACATTTGGGAAACGGTGACGCTAGTCACTCTGATAGCTTGGATGACTTTGCCCCACTAACTATGACTGGTGACTGTGACCTGATGAGACTGTAGGCCTTTCCAACAGAGTTTTGAGTTTCATCCAGGGTGCTAGGTGTGAGATGGATCTTTTTTTTCCGGGGAGATCGTTCTTCTACTATGTGCAGGTCAAAAGCAAATGGCACTCCTAATCTTTAGGTGTGTGTGGTTGCGAGACCCTGGCAGCCTTGGTGCCCTGAAAAGATTTCAGCTGAGAAGAGAAGATTTGCGAAGTTGCACAGATGCCATGAGAGGTGGAACAACAGCAGGGCAATCCGGCCGGAGCCTCAGAATGGCTCCGCATTGCAAGCACCAAGAGAGGCTTTGGCAATGCCTCTCGTATGATCTGTTGGCAGTACACTTTCCCCGTATAGTTGGACACTCAATGAGGATATGGGGTTGTCCAAAAATGGTGGTGACAACTGACCCTCCAATAATCACCAATACTTATAGGAAGACAATAAGTTTCTTGCGGATCTCAGGAACTTCATCTGCACATGCAGAGCTCTGGAAGCTGCAAAGCGCCGTCCTGTCATGCTTGGCAGCATGCCAACTCAGCAGCAAAAGCTCGAGAGAACGCTTGTCGTTCACAGAAATTCTAATGATCAGAACTGCTGAGAAAACAAACATACAGATCACATCTGATCACAGATTCCAAATGATTGCAATGATCACACTGAAGGGAAGGGAACCTCTTGGCGCGGCTCAACATACTGGATTTGGGCTGGAAGCAGAGCGAAGCTTGTAGAGCTCAGCCCATCCCTAGTTGATGAGCAACCAGTAGAACTACCCAGTAGGTGGTTGATGATTGTTGGTTGTTTTCCTTGTCATTGATCATTATTAAGCCAAACAACTATCCATGACCTGAACATCTAGTACCCACCATCATTCGAAAGTCTTCGCCATCATCAAACGTGAATTTCCATTATTTACCACAATTTTCCATCAACTGTCATTCAACAATCAAGAGTTACCACTATATAACCATCCAGCCACAACCAACTCCTTACCTGTCAGGTTGAAATATGCTCCCCTGGAAGATCGAGGGAACAAAGACATCGTCATGAAGGCTATGCGCGAGGCGAGGTAGATCCCAGATGACATGACGGCTTGGCAGTGTTGTTGTTTAATGCTCGTCAATAGCCATTATGAATGGTTGACACTGGTTCGTCGTGGTCAATCATAGTATCATAATTGATACTGGTTGGTACGGAATGAACATTTCATCAGATTGTATTTGGGGGATTCAGGGTGTAGTATAAGTCACATCAAGACCCACTGATGGTCTTCTAAATTGTCAGTTGCAGCACAGGGAATTGTCTCGCAACGAACATGACATTATCAGTTGGATTGATGTTTTCAACAAAGTTTCTGCAATTGGACCTAACATACTGCAAAGAAGGCACTCACATGTGTTGACTTCTCGATTTTCTGACTCTATGGATACTGTGCAAGTTAAAGGTTCCCCAAAGAATCCGCTTCACCTGCCTCTTTCTGCCAGGGTCATGGACATCAGAGCTGGAAGGTTATGCTGTATGGGAGCCAAAGGTGCGGCACTGACCAGCACCAGCCAGGTACTGCAGAGACAGACCAAGCATCAGGGTGTGTGACCCCATAAAGTATACCGTTTACATAAATATATCCTATTTAATGTTTCCGCATGCAGTACATGTATACAGTATACCATACATACCTACATATGTATATACAATTTACGAGAACATGCCTCCCCCACAAGGGCAACCCTGAAAAAACCCTGGGAAGTTGGGTCTCCAGGCTACAGTCTGACCGCGATGTGCTGTCGGAAGCTGTGAAGCAGGACTTCATGGTCTGGAGCTTGGAGGAACCGTGAGATTGTTGGTACTTCTCAGCACCCGAATTGCTCTAGCAGAAATTACTGGGTATCTACCAAGATTGGTTGATCAATCGTTCAGAAATGGCTTTATATTTACAATATTTTTATAAACCACTCCCATTCAGCCGCATGGAAGGTTTATCAACATTGGTCTCCTAATGCGGATATAGCAAGGTTATGGCCCACCAATACTCTGGATGTAACACCACTAAGAAGCAGATCGTGATCATTAAGCAAGCAATGAGACGGAAACAAGTGCCAAGAAGCGGACCTTGGACCAACTACCAGGGACACCGGTACTCATAGGTCCCCATAGATGGATATCTACCAATAACATTTGGAGGGTTCTCAAAAGTGGCAATTGGGAACCCCAAAAATGTGTGGTTTGTTGCTGGAAATCATTCAAAGGATGATTCGGGGGTACCCAAATTTTGAAAAACCACCATTTCATGACCAACAAGAAATCTTGACACAACCTAGCTGCAGCAACCTCACGGTCACCCTGTTTGCCACAGGCACTTACCGGCGCTTTTGCAGCGTTGATGAATTGCCATCAGTTGCTTACCAAATCCTCTCATCTGGCTAGGGGGATTGGTGAGCCATCTCTGTTCCAAACACAACACTAGTCCCTATTGGCCCCTGTGGGATAGGTGATAATTTTAGCAAGTAGCAGAATCTGTTTGATTTCTGCTGAGTTTTGCTGAGTTGATGGGGGAATGGCCCATGCTGCCCATGCTGCCCATGCTGCCCATGCCCGGCCCAGCTCCAGTTCTCAGGCTATGGCCTACGCATCGCCTTACTATGGAGATCGAAGTTTCATGATGAAGGCAGATCCAGTCACTGGGGAGCCCATGATGCCTGTAAGCATATCCTGAGGATCAGCTGCATGTTCCACAGGTTTGGGGCCCAAGCAACTTGGCATAGCGTAGCAACCAGTGGAGTGTCAGAACCAGTCCTTGATGCGCTTTGGCAAGCGCTGGAGTTTGATCATTCGACTTTTTCAGCTGCTGTTGGGGTCGGCTAAGCTACTTATGCTGGTGCACAGTATGGGTTCTTGATGAGGCAGGCTTGGTCCATCAATCTATGGCTGGGTTACCAATTACTTGTGCGTGGAAAGTTGACAATTTGTCATGATATTCGCTGTCGGCAAATTTCCCTCATCACGGTTGATCAAAGCAACACAAACTGATCATAGGGGATGCTTATGGATGCTTGCCGTGGCCATGGTGCCTTGGAGGACAGGACCACGAACTGCCGTGCCTAACAGCTTCCTCAACAACTCAGCCGTGTTGATGGTTAAACTGATGGTGTTTTATTCGGATGGATTTATCATTAATGATACACAAGCGTCGGTGACTATGATCGTTCATTATTGATTTTTCAATCATCAGAGTGCCTACTATTGATTCGTTTCAGACTATGACTGTGATTGTAAATCAATGATTACCGAACCTCAAAGCACCAAGCCACTATTGTTTCGGGTGGACTTCTTAACCTTCCGTTTTGCACTGTAGCTATGTATTATTGATAGTTGGTTAAAGTTATCATGGTGCCCACTATGGATTCGTTCAAGACCATGATAATGGTGGGTGATTGGTTGATGATCATTACTAGGGGTTAATCATTACTAGTCAATAATCATGGTCAATAACGGCGGTCAACTTATGATTATTACTAGTCATCATTAATAATCATTAGGAATTATGATCAAAATTATTACTCAATGACCATTAATGATCATTTACCATCAACCATTATTGACTAGTAATGATGGTGATCGGTCAATCACAACCATTAATCATCAATAATCATTCACCATTATCCATTAACCACCATCGTCGATGATTGGTGTTTCCCCAAAGCTCCCAGTTCCCTCCGGTGGTTCCCCAACGCTTCCAAGGGAGTTGCCAGGCAGTGCAGCAGCACGGCATTGCGTTGAGATATGGCACTGAAGAGATCCGTTCAGAGACTCAGTGCACAAGCGGGTGCCTGTTGAGCTGTGGGGAGCATCAGAAAGTGGTTGTGGTTGTCATCATGGTTAATGCCGGTAAATGCCGGTTAATGCTGAATAATGCTGGTTAATGATGGTTAATGATGGTTAGGAAGTACTGGTGAATAACCGGTAGTCATTGACCGAAGCAAGTGGTGATCAACCATGGTTTCTTGGAGTTCCACAGTGACGTCCGTGGTTCTCCAGCTCCACGGTGAAGCAATCTGCAAAGTGCTTGGGGGAGGTCGCTGAGCTGGACAGGGCTTGGTGAACAGCTGGGGTGACTTCGATGTCCAGCACTAGGGAGACACCTCGAAGTTCGAGTGCGTTCAAGTTGATCCCCATATTTATCCCAGACTTAGTTTCCATTTTTGGGGCAACACGTCTGGTGCCTAGATTGAATAGGTGCCTCTTGAGGACTCCAACTCCAATCGCCCGTCCGTTTCGAGTTGGTGTGGTTTGAGGTGCCGATCCAGATTTGGCCTACGCTGCTGTGGAGAGCCCAAGCATGAACGGGGTCACCAAAGCAAAGAATCCACGGTCGGGTTTGTTTCATGATACCTGGAGCTGAGATGATCAGAACGGCTGTGAGATGGGATTGACTATCGAGGCAACCCAAAGAGTGCATATTCTGAGAATCTCCAGACGCAAAGAGCGATCACTATGCAGCTTCTGAGAGAGGCAGCTCAACAGCTGAGCATGAACTAAAACAGGCAGGTCGATCTTTTCATGAGAATTACCTGGAAGATAACCTGGTAGAACTTACAGCTTCAAAAGCTTCAAAACCCATGAACACACCTTGAAACCATCACTCTATGCTGACTGGTGGTCAGCAGGGAGGCCAGGGGTATCCTGCCCTAGCCCTTTAAAGGAGGAGCCAGGTGTCAGGAGCCACCAGGAATGCGTTCCCTTCACAGTTCTGAGGTGAAGACCAGTTGGAGGGCCATGAAGAACGTCTCACCAAAGCTCTGTGGATCTTCGCGCATCGCCTGGGACTGAACAAGCAGCGTTCCGCGGGGTTCACCGCTGTGGGATCTTGTGGGCGGAGTGGGCCAAGTGGCCGTTGAAGTATAGTTACGTCCAGCTTAGCTATAGGATCAATGTTGAAGGAGTTACATCCACCACAACTGGTAGCGTTAGATCCATATTAAATGCAAACCCCTATGGTTGATGGAGAATCTCCAGCGAATTGAGGTACATTGGGGAAGGTTTATGAAATATGGATCAAACATTAGGTAGCCTAATACTAATACAAACCATACTAGTACAATATACTGATACTAATTCTGATATTTGAGGTAAATCAGGGATGGTTTATCTATTAACGTTGGTTATATTTATACCAAATAACAACCGTAACACTTCTCTCAGGTGCTTCGCAGCTGCCAAGCCTCAGGTCAGGGAAGCTGTCAAGCAATGCTGGCAAGCCTTGGAATATGCTGCAGAGGACCCGGGCACAGCTGATCATTTGGGGGGGTTCTCAAAAAATGTATAAGGCGATGGGTCAATATTAACCAGCCATTAATATAGGATAACCACCAATGATAATAGGGAAAATAATGGATGATGATGGGGAACCAGGGGTACAGGGTTTTGACCCACAGCCAAATGTTAGCTGAGATTTTCGAAATAAAATGACATTGGGCTGATCATTTATAGCTGAACCCGAAAATCGATGGTTGTTTTTTGCTATAAATGGTCAATGTTAGATGATTTGGGGGGTCCCCTATGACTTGAGCACCCATTTGCTTGGAAACCAACCACTTTGTCAGCCATTTACGGGAATCTGTGCCGAATCCCAGCTAATGGCTACCATCATGAACGCACCTTACTGACTCGGCTTTAGTTTTCTCTGGATATGCCATGTGATACATGTTTAAGGAACCATCTCAATCGGCCGCAACAGCCCTTGGTGAT
Organism: Symbiodinium kawagutii; assembly: GCA_009767595.1. Classification (NCBI taxonomy): domain Eukaryota; class Dinophyceae; order Suessiales; family Symbiodiniaceae; genus Symbiodinium; species Symbiodinium kawagutii. The sequence goes on along the minus strand of VSDK01001885.1, from coordinate 450,831 downwards.
TAAAGCCCATCTTAAGCCCCAGGGGATGGGCATCGCGAGTACCAAATTCAGCCTCAACATCAAGGAACCAGGGCACTGTTCGGTGAACACCTGGATCTTCAGGAGCTCAAAGATGACAAAGACATTGTCAGCATTCAGCTTAGTGAGCTGAGAAATCCTTACCAGAAGCTGCTGGATGTCGTATTTAGATTTATTTGTACATTGTAATACCTTCGAAACCTACCGATTCTGGTCATGAAAGTAAAGCATGACTCCTAACTGAGTGGGAAGCTCCCCCTCGGAAAGCGCAGCTTTCCATGTCTGCGGACGAGAGTCTGTGGAGGTTTCCAACCTGGAAGTAGAGCACAGCTTTCGGATGCATTGTGTGTGTTGGAAATGGTCATTTTTGAATATTCAGATTCGTTTCAAGGACACTGGCTCCTATAGATCGGAAAGGTGATACAGTGACTGAACTCATCACAATGATGCATCACGATTATTCTCCTGATGTATGATTCCCAGTACAATAAACTGGTGAGTTGAGAGAGAGAGAGAGAGAGAGAGAGCTGGGTGCATGTTATCATATGGGTGTTTCTCAAAATAGGGGTACCCCCAAATCATCCATTTATAATCATTTGTAGTAATAAACCAACCTTTCTTAGGGGTTCCCTATTTTGAGAAACCACCATATGCTCATTCATGAACCAACTAGGCCCACTCGGCATGTTGATGGATGCACTCTCTTGGCATCGCTCTGAGACCTGGCCCTAAAGCAATCCTGGCGATCCTTGCAGTTTGCGGCAGGGGGCTGAGGGTGGGCTGTGGGAGAACCTACCCGAAACCTCGGGCTCCGAGGCACTGATCGCGGGCTTGTTCCACTCTCGACCACCCAACCAATGTCGGGGAAAATCCTCTGAGAAACCACTTCGCACAAACATGGAAGGTGGAGGTTATATAGGTGGTGGTTTCTCAAAATGGTTGCTTTATTACTATAAATGGTTATTATACGGATGGTTGCAAAACAAGGAACACAACAGAAAGATTGGCGTTTCACAAAGCCTGGGTCCCCTTGGGAAGAACCTTGGGACCAACTTCAGGATGGCTTTGGCGTTGTTGAGTCATAGATTCTTGTCACTTGATACAACCACAGGTTCGCAGGTCATATCTAGGAACTCTCTCCATCTACATGTACCCACCCAGTCACATACACATGCAAAATCATTCAAATATCGACCTATCATAAGATATCATGAGTATATTCTTGCTTTATTAGTACTGAATATCATTATCTTTCGCATACAATGTCATAATTATTTTTCATTATATTATACGTAAATTCATCAAGGTAAGATCCTGCCCTGCTACGATTCGCTGTCCTTCTGCCGATTTCTTCCATGCTGCTGCCGAGTCCCCCCGGCTGCGTGGAGATAGCGCCTTCATGCTGAAAGCTGTGGCGCAGGGGGTGGTGCTAACCTCAGCTCACCCAAGTCCGAGTAAACTAGTGGAAAGACCCAGTTGGAGATAAATGGGTGGTTAATGTTAGTTGATGTTGGTTGATGGTGCCTTGATAATGATGAATGGTGGATACGAATGATGGGTGTGATAATGGTTTGCGATGGTTAATCATGGCAATGACGCTACTTGGTATCTTTAAGGGGAGTTTTGGACCACGAGACTTTCCAATGGTTCAAGCCCCTTGCCTGTCAGCCGGGCAATCCCAGCAACTGTGCACGAGCCAAGAATGAGAATTCAGGTCATCAGGGTATGTGCCAAAAGAGTAGTACCCAAAGAGTCGTACCCCCAAAACCAATGGTTTCCTCGAAAAATGATCATTTTTTGGTGGGGCCCATTGGTTACCCCATGGCGTGGCACATACCCATAAGAATGGGCATACCCCAAATTGATTGTTTCAAGACATGGCTGACAAAAGCCGTCACAGCGTTTGAAGCTTTCCAACTGGACCATTCTCAGTTGGTGGCCCCGATTGGTTGAGACTGCAGGGCGTTATGGTTGATGCTTTGGTGGTTTCTCAAGTCATGGGGGACCCCCAGTTATCATCCAGTTTAGTGACCATTTATAGTCATAAACCAACCCTATTTAAGGTCCCCTGTGGCTTCAAAAACCACATTGTCACTAAAGGTCGGAGGCACCATTGAGGCCCCTGGCCTTCAGAATCAAACATACCTGGACCACCCTGGACCTCTACCACTCGTTGGACATGCAGCTGCCGCTGCAAATCCTGCTGACAGAAGTCGTTGCG